>JAGYYO010000065.1:0-16634 GCA_021441625.1 Diophrys sp. 3 WChen-2021
CATCTGCAAAGTACTTCCCCTCATTTGATGGGTAAACTCCATCATTGTTACGTTATTTATTTTAAACATCCTTAAGATTAACGCTATTATTAACTCAATTATATTAATTCGCCACTGCCGAGCCATTTCCTGGCGTTGCCTACCTAATTAAGATGCACTGTGGTTGTGCCTTATATCTCCCGGAACAAGCTTACTCATGTTCTTGTTTCCTACCCTGTTAACTTTAAAGATGGAATTAAATTCCACGAGTTTGATCCTCAGGGGAAGACACAGGGAATCCCTCTGCCCATGTCTTTTTGGGAGGAGTGCAGCCTTGGGCAGGAGGCTGAGAAGACTATGTTACATAAGGGGGGGGTCTTGGTCTATCATATTCCATTTGCTTGGACCATTTCTGACAGATTTTATCTGACGACCCCTTGTTTTTTACAGAATCAGATTCGATCCTGATGATTCATCACCCTGTGTAATTTGATAGACTCGCATTCAAGTCTAGGTGTGTGTTCCTCTACCCTTCCTCTCCCAAGGGTTGAATGTAGAAGAGAGGGCATGTCCCCTACAACGATCTGTTATTATTCCATGAATTTTTAACCTTAAAACTGCTATACACTCTTAGAAAATAGATTAGAAGAACAAAGAGCAGCATAACCCTTTATTCATCTCTCACACAATGTTAGGGAATCTGCTAGGAATGAAAATGCATAGAGAGAGGCTCTCTCTGTCTTTAGCTATTATAGATATTTATTGATTTGTTACTATACTTATTACATGATTTATTGGAAATGTTAATCATTAAATGAAAGAAGTTTTCTAACGTGGATCATTTTACTATATTGAATATAAGTCACTTCAATTGTTTCTAGCTAGAAACTCTAATTATTACTTCATGCAATTGTTGTGGCTGTTGAAGGGATTCGAAGCTCCCAAGACAAGCAGACGGGGAACCAGATCTTCTATCTTGACTAGATCTATTATGGACCCTTTTAAGTCGACTGATCTCGGACAGGGATACAGAGGGAGACGAAAGAACGTCCAGAGAGAATGGCTAAGTTGAGACAAACGAGGAAACAGACAGTGCAGGAAAAGATTCTAATAAGTTTGTGTTTGATGAATTCCTTTAACCTTAACATTAACTTCATGTTAAAGAAGGAAGGATCTTAGTTTAGTAAATAATACTCTTAAATAAAGATAATCCTTGTTATCAATCAACTAAAGTTCTTAGAAAATGCCAGCATTCCAAGAACTAAGGAAACACTAAGATTTAGGATCTTGTTGTATACTACTGTTTATTAAGAATTAAATTACTAGGGAATAATGGAAAAACCTGAATTGACATTTAACAATTTACTGATTACTGGTCTTCTTCATGACCTCAGTCTTTAACTTCAATCCATCTATTGAAATTCTAATTATGTTAAATTAATTTATAGTAAGTCTTGTTCAGTTCAGTTTATAAATAATTAACACTCTCTCTCTTTTTAACTCAATATGTCATTCCCTTCTTCCATCATCTTGTTTACAAGTGTTGCATCTGAGGTATTCTATTCATTATCATCATAACTCTCCTCCATGTCTTACTTTACAACATGAACACCTACAACACTAATAAATAGCCAAGTAAAGATTGCAGCCATCATGTGGAATTTTAATTAATAACAACATTAATCGGATTTTGATTTTAATTAAGTGGACCAAACTTTTGATCCAATATTTTATATGGATAATGGAGTGCCATAAAACTCTCCGAAACTGCCGGCAAAGGGGATTCCTCTGGTCAACAAGGGAATTCCTTTGTCCAGTAACGTTTAGAACTCAGTGGTTCTCTTTGTTGGCTAAAGGGATACCCTTGTTGACCAGAGGGATGCCCTTGGCCAGGAGTTTCGGAGCGTTTCTTGGCACTCCATTTTCCATATATATTATTGGATCAAAAGTTTGCCCAACAAAATTCAAATTAAAATACGATTTATGTTGTTGTTAATTACAATTCCATTAGATGGCTGCAATCTTTATATTGCTTTTGTCTTGTTGTGAGAGAGAAGCTTTAAGGTGGGGAAGACTAGAGGGGGTTTTTAGGATTTCTGAGTATTTGATGAAACTGTTTCATCCTTTTCCATTATTTGTTATCCAGGAATATGTAATATTTAATGGAATTTAAAGGCGAAATTTAAGTTAATATTTAGTAGTAGGAAGCACATTAGTATCTGACATATTTTTGATAGGAACTCCCTAAGACTCTTTTCTCTAAGTTTAGCAAGTCCTAGCATGAGTCAAATAAATTCTATCTTTAGGATCAGGTTTCAACACCTTTGCTCTCGTCCTTATCTTTTCTAAATATGTTTATTAAATGGTTATCTAACTAGTTAATCTTGCGATTAAATATGTATGAAGCCAAAGATACTTACATCGCAACCGAATGCTATCTAATTTTAGAGTAATCTTACATAGATCAAGATATCATTTAGCAATCAGTCAGGATCTTCATTAGATAGGATACCTTAACCCAATTGAAAAGCATGGGAAAGACCAAACACCGTAAGTCACACTAGACAAGAGAACTGTAAAAGGAATATTAACAAGCACTGAACATTAGCAAGATCAGAGAGCATCTCCTAGAAACCAATCGTGTAATGAGAGCAGCCATGAAGTATCAATAACTATCCCTCGTTAATCAAAATTTTAAACAATGTATGAAGATGAAGTTTACTGAGCAAAGGGAAGACCAAGACAGACTCAGGCAATTACTATCTCGGAGGTCAAGAGTGGAATCACAAGGAGAATATCACGTCGAAGATCATGAAATCTGAGATGCATTATAAAGAGACAACCACAGCTACCGTATTGAGAAATGACTAAACTGCTATGAGAACACTCATGAAGGATACAGACTAGTGATGTACAATGTCCCGGGCGGGGAGAAGACCAAGGGATAATGATTTGTAGGTACTTCAAAGATACCTGGCGAGACCCAATCTCAGACAATAGCTTGATGACGAATTAGCTAAACAACATATAAAATATGACAATGTATAATCACTCGCGAAAGAAGGATGAGAACTAACCTAGTTCACATCAAGTTAGTAATTCTCTTGATAAGTCAACAGCACAGACGAAACCCCAATGACAGTTACTTCTTCTTTAATGATTTAATATGGGGATGCTCTGCTCTGACACATGCTCTGAGATATGCGGAGATGGTACTAAATGTAATTCTTAATCCTCATCTTCCCTTTTTCCTTTAGAGTAGGACCTTTAACCAGGGTCTTTATCAGTAGAAGGCCCATGGTTTAAGGTGCGGTTACTCCTTTACTTGTTATGCCTGCTTCGACAGTAGGATCTGAACCTTTGACTCCTATTGCATTTTAAGGAACCTTGTATATTAGATTAAGCATTGCTGAAGGTCTTGAATTAACTGAGAGTTATTAAGCGATTTATTGCTTCTAATGCTTGCTAGCTTATTTGGTTTAACTTTACTTGAAACAGAGTACAATGTTTGTTTATTATCCCAAGAAGGGACTTGGAATATAATCCCAAATTATTCTAAGAGTCATTCTTAATCATTAAATTCTAAATAACTCTTTTGCATCTCTTTAATGTTTTACTTCTTTTTAACTGTAATTTCTAATTGAAGAAGAAACTTTTTGGAGCTTTTTCAAAAGAGGTTTTCAAATTTCCTTAAAATATAATCTTACATAATATTGTATTGTCTGTCAAGGATCATTCATCCTTCTTTATGTACCCACTAACCATTGCTAAGCCATTATATCCTCTAATGATAATCTACACCAAGCTTCCAACGAAATCACAAACAAGATTACCCTTTAAATTCTAATAATAGCTCCAATATTTAAATCACCCTCCCTCCCTTTCAATTCTTAACTCAAACCCACATCCTTATCCACCTTAATCTCTCTTTCCCACTCCACCCAAAACCTATCATAATCATTCTAAGCAATGTATTTATATAATATATCTTACAGTAATAGGGACTCAAAGGGAAGTAGTCCCATGATCAATATGAATAATAGAACACAATGTGAGAATATATCAGTATATACTCCTTAGTAAGGTGTATAGTGTATTGATATCTCAGGTGTTCTGTATCACAAGGGTCCATTGGAGGAGCTAGAGGTTTATATTCTAATGTTGTTAAAACATTCTTTCTTTTAAATTCAATTAACTTTGGTTTAAGAAATGGGGGAAGAGGGACGTGTTCTTATGAATGTCAAAGAGTATGAGGCTTGTCAACTACTGTGAATTAGGTTACGGATCTAGTATTAGTGAATGTGATAAGTGTACATTTGGATATTACTTGTATGGGAATACATGTGAAGAGAAATGTACAGATGGGTATTACTCAGATGATGAATTAAACCACACATATTTGAGATATCACAGTTACCTCATTTTAAGTTACATCAAGTTTACTGGAGATCCTCCTGGACCTACTAAATGAGAATCCATCTAGAACATCCTCCGGGATTGAGTTAATTGAAAGAAAGAATTCAAACTATATGAAAAGGTTATTGAAAAATTTGAAGGTGGCACGCTTATAGATAGCCTCTCCTCTAAAACTCAACATTGATTTCAGTAATTAAATCAGGTTAAAGAGATGTGTTAGAGATCAATGGTAATGATTGGATTAATACTATGAGCTTTTTGATCATGTCCTCACAGCAACCCGTTAGATACATTAAAAGAATATTGATAATACCTGGAGGCCCTCCGGGAACTAAAGTGCCCAATCAATTTAGATTTGAAAATCAGAGGAATCTTCCCTTTAAATTTAAATTCCAGATGGCCGCCATTATTTTCTGGCACCTTAATACAGAAAGACTCCTCCAGTGAGAGCCTTGCAAGTAATCTAAACCCTGAAGCCTTTATTGCTTCAACCACACCTAATATAGAGAAAGACAATTAGTAAATGTAAGCAGTAAGTAAAATATTAATGCTTAATATAGATCGTTACAAGGCAGAGCGGAGTGAATTTCAACACGGTAAGAGCAGATTGGATTCGTCCCCCTGATGGAAGCTTACACAGTTAATACTGCTAATATGTTGTTAATAATGCACAGACACTTACACTGATTTTGTAAGCAATGAGAATGTCTAAGTGTACTAATATCTACTTAACTATCTCAAGAGAATCTAAAGGGTTGGAAGAAAAGAACTATCAGCTTAGATAACTTAATACTGCAGCCATTGATCCACTTAAACTGAAAGTTATAGGAATAATTCTTAAGCTCTAATTAGTAAGTCCATATAGGAATTTTCATCCACTAATGGAGAAGATGATCCTAGTAAGAGCATATGCTTATTAGTTTTTAATCTATTCTGATTATTTACACTACTAACGTCCCTGAGGTTGTCCGGGTAGTCAGAGTTAGAGTAATAAATTCATTAAGACTAGCTCCTCCATAAATACATACTGCAAAAAGAATCATCGAAGTCAAGCATTAACTATCTTTAGGCTAATCTGATATTGATAAGTCATCAATTGAGAGTGTTTCAATTTAGATTATGTTAATTCACTTATGCATGCTTATAAAATATCATTAACGAGAAGGGAGTGTTAAATGAATATTGACAAGACAAGAAGAATGTTGTTAAACTCATCTAGAAAGATGTCTGGTTGGAGATCTCTGTTGGCAGAATCCTTAAGAGTGAAGGACTTCAATCATTTGTTTAAAAAATCTGCCTGATCTTGATTTAATTTAAATGTCTCATAGGATTGATCCAGAGATAAAAGATAATGTGAATAGATAATACATGAATATAAACCTAATCCACAACCTAAATACATAGGGAAGACCCGTGTGTATTGTTACAAGAATGGAAATCCCAGGTTCCACTGGGGCATCAACTGGGCATTCTCTGTTTCCCTAATTTTCTGTTTCTTAATAATGTTTATAGTTATATTTATCAATACAAACAGTACATTTGTTTATCCCATCATTTCTCTATTTATATTAACAACTGTAGCTATAATAGTAATGAATCCATGCATACCCAATTTAGGTTTAGTAGAGATCATTTAATTAATGCTCTTTAATAGACTTAAACTAATTTTGAATACTGTCAGTGGTGTTAATTAGTAATTACAACAGCAGACTCTAATACTGAACATTGATCAGATTGTAGTGTTCGCATTCAAGGAATAAATCATCACTGTTCTTGGAGTAGTAAATGTATAAGGAAAGGAAATATGAAGATATTCTGGTTCATTGCTGGACTAGCTTCTCTTAGTGTTCTAGATATTACAGTTGTTTTGATTATTGTGGTTACAGGATAATGGATACCGTAATTAGTAATTAGAATGGATTAAGACTATTGAATACTTCTCTTTACTCATGATATTGATTAAATTAGTGACTGTTAATACACTTATACAAGTCCCTCTGATTGTTAATTCTAATACACAATAGATTAATTCTTATATATGTGATGTATTGTTAACAGTCATGATTCCTTTAGCTGATTATTCTATTATTTTAATGATATCTTTGTGTAATACTTGAAACAGAGTGTCTATTTGATTCCTGAAGTTTTACATCCCTTTAGTATACATATTAGCAATAAATCATCAGAGTTATTCACTTATCAGGCTCTCGCTCTTGCCCTTAATTCGATTATCAATCCATTAGAGTTCTCATATGGATTTGATATTCGGAAAGAGAATGGATTTATACTAGAGTTTATCGTCAAGTATAGAGATAATAGAAGAGACAGAGAGTAGAATCTTAGATGAGAGATTGCCTGCCTCGCTAGATGTAAGGTATTTATATCAGAAAAGAAAGACATAATACATTAATAAGGATGGCATACTGATAATGAATAGAATGTGAATACGAAGATCTATTAATTAATTCAAAAGCTTGACTAATCTAAATTCTGATAATAACATATTCAAATCCTACTGAACACATAATAATTTACAATTAAAGTTGTCAATTAATCAATATCCCCTAATGAATGTATTCCCTAGCCCCTCCCTTCCCCAACCCCAATAAAGAGAACTCCCTCTGTAACAACTAATCCATCTCCCTTCGTCCCAATCCCTACATTAGAAGTAATCAATTCATCCACATCTTCAATCCCTTGTCTCAATCATGGAATAAATCAATAGATTTAAATGAGAATAAGAAAAAAAACAAAGGAAAGGAATGACTTAATGGATAAACTAAAGAAGTAAGATGAATAATCTAAGAAAAGAAAGAAAGAAGACAAGGATAATAAAGAGAGAGAAATAGAAGAAATAACTAGAAGATAAGAAGAGATAGGAAGAAGAGGCAAAAAGAAAGAGAACAGATGAAGAAATAGAATAGAAGTAGTATCTAAGTAAAACAGAATAGAATAACTAGAGAGTGTAATTAAACAATCATGTAATGGATCTGATATACCTTGTCTATTAGATAACAATCTATCATTTACTACTCCATTACATTCCCTTCCTCTTTCATTTGAATACAGCATCACTAACAATATAATACTAAGAAGGTATAGAATACTATCTATCCCACCTTAACAATGAATATCCATCTGTACTAAGACTATCCTCTATTTCATCTATAACTCAACAATTGAGATCAATAACATACGAAAAAGAAGAGAAACCATATAATCAAACACAACCAACTTCATATTCAAATGTATATTCTGTACATATCCATTCCTCCCTATTCCATTTAAGTAATTCCCGTTGTTATCTTCCTCATAACCTACACTTCTCATCTAACATTCTCATTCTATCTGCTAGTGGATCATTAGGACTGATTCTACATGCAGTGTACTCATCAACTGCTTCAATGGGAGAGTAAAGAGAAGAAAGACGTTGAATGGGTACATCTAAAGAGAAAGTACCTTCTTCAAATGGGTTATCGTCTATGAAATAGTCTTATCTAGAAAGACTATTATGTTTAATTATGGAGTTTAATGATGGAATGGTGTGAAGGAATGGGGTAGGGAGACAGGGATGTTGGTGGGAGTGCATTCTTTGGGTTAGTGAGCTGGATTCAGATGGGTCGATTGAGGGATGGGGTGGAGAGGGGTTTGCGAATGTATGAACGGGGAAAGGACTAGCATCGATGGCGGAGAATAGCACATTGGATAGTGTTTTGTATTCATCTTTTAGTCTGATTAATAATGATGATGATGATAGATTATTACTTGAGTTTAATTGAGATGATTTGAGTAATGCAAACAGCTTATACTGGGTTGTTTAATGTGTTTGCTAGTATAGAAGGAATGTTGAAACGAGATGGAGTGAGATTCTCTGAGTTTGTCCAGAGGGGTTTTGACTAAGGGAAGGAGTCAGAGAGTTTGTGGATAGTGCCACTTACACTTTCATCACATTTCATTAGTTAGAGAAGTGAGTCTGAGTTTCAACTCTCTCAATACTCTCAAGAATTAATTGTCTGAACCTATCTACCTATTGTTTAATGTTAATCCTTAGTTAGGGATTCTCTGAACTCTCCTCAATCGACTCCTCATAAATAGTATCAACCTCATAATGAATTGGACTTGCCTTCATAGGAGTTTCCCTCTTAGTGCAGTATCTCTCCAATTCAAGTGGACTAAGACGAAGTATTAATATCTCCTCCCATACTAGAACACAGTGTACTCTATTACAAATCTAGTAATGCCATTAATCTTCTCCTTCTATGTTTACTACTCTCATTTAGTAGCAACCCATGATCTTGCATATTCATCTATATGTGTAACAACTCCATCTTAAGTTACTCTATTTAGCATGCTATCTCATATCTATCCCTTTCTGTAGTTATTACTTATCCTTCCAGCATTGTATTTCTATCAGTGACTGCAATATAAAGAGATTCAATTGCCTCAAGTCTTCATATTAACTTAATAGTGTCTTACATCCACATCTATTCTTAATAGTGATTAATTATTGAATTAATGTGGAAAACCTAATCCTTTTGAAGTAATTATTCTGTCATGAATTTGATCTACTATACTATTGAAATATCACATCGATGAACTATTAAGTACTTGACTTTCTTGTTTCATCTATTATGTTTATTATGTTGGATGGATGAGTAGAGTGCATGGCTGTGTGTATTTATTTGAATTAAAGTGAGTTGTATTGTGTGAATTGCTATTTTAATATTATTAAGACTTCATTATTATCTGGTCATTAATAGAATGAATAAAGAGTTTTTTGGTGGTTGTTTTGATCAAAAGATGTTAAAGTGTTACTTATAAATCAAAAGTTATTGCTTGACTGATTACTTCTTTAGTATATAGAGGAGATTATTTGGCAAACGATATGACTTCAGGAAGTGGGATTGCTATATCTCTAGTGGGAACCTCTATTAATTCAAAACATAATAATAAATAAGCTTGGTTCATTTCAATTCTTTTAAACACTATCCTAATTTATGCATTTATTTAGTGATGAGGGAGTTGTTATTCCTTCCTATGTTGTCATATGAAGATGCTTTATACCATTATGTCTCTGTATTATCATTGACCCGAATTCCAAATTCAGCTAATTATAAGTATTACGTTAAGACCGTTTCATTTGAGATCGCAATTAGTTAGTTCCCATTATAAAATACACACTCAATAATAATATAACTTAAGTGTCTTAAATCACATTGTTAAATAAGTTGAAGTAGCTCATATTATATCAATTTACACTCCTTATATTGACCAATTATAATCTCAATGGTCTTATATGTCCCTATAATCCTTTATCCGACACCAATACATTAAAATTTAAAATGACAAAATCTCTTACATTTAGGTTAATGATTTTGTTTAGAACCGTTAGTGAATTAATGATATTTAAGACGGGTTTAAAAATGATACGATTGAATACTCATGAGTAGTTACAGACAGAAAGGAATAAGAATAACAGTATTTCTAAGGAATTAAAGTTGACATCAGAAGAAAAAGAAGACTTACATATGTAACTCTCTCTCAGTAGATCATAATAAATGGAATAGCTATCTAATATAAGTCACTTAAACATATGACTCATAATCCTAAAATAATACAGACTCCTTGACACAATAAAAAGTAAATATTGCTTCACTGAACAAATAATCTTCATTATTCATTAAACTATCAATGAAGATATAATACCAAAGGAAACAAAGGAACCATATGACTTTATTAATAGATTGTGTACATTCTGGGCATAGAATCCTAATAGACCTAATGCTACCTATTAGAATATATCTTCTGGGGGACATACTGTTGTAAGGTTTACTTCTACAGATTTCGAATTTGAAAATGTAATTGCTACGATGAAGGATATTACATTGAATGATATAGATTTATTTAATAAAGTAACTAATAGGAATCATACTGTGTATCACTTGAGTTTCTGACTAGAAGACTCCTCTTGGTTATCAAAGAGAGAGAGCATTCATAAGTATTGTGATTAGAGTTAATCATACCTATAAAAGAACCCTTGGATATTTCGAGCCTGGCTCGAAAGACGAACAAATACTCTAAGAGATCATTTTTTAGTTAGACAAAGGATGAGAACTGTTTATTTGATTTCAAAGCTCCTAAAAGCAGATCTAATCTAGAATTTATTTAATATTGAGTGAGTGTCTTTTATCTATCTTAATCTTATTCTGATTTAATGATGTAAAGATCTCATTTATATCTATTGTCTCTGATCCATTTTCATCAAACTTGTTAAAGATATCTTCAATTGCTTAGTTCTATGTTATATCATTCTATGTCATTAAATAAGTGTCCCTTGCAGTTGATTTATGTCTCTTCTTTAACCAATGATAATGATTGTTGTAACTTTCCATAAGTCAAAGGAACAAGTACATTCTCAAGTTTACGAAATGTAATTTGATGTTTCATATTGATATTATTGAAAGAAGATGGATGTTGGTAATAATACTATAGTATAACTGTCTTTGTTATACTATTAATCAGCATGTTCTATCTTCGGTATTGCTACCTATTGTGTTTAGGTGTTGGATTAACAGGTTCAAAGTATCCTCATTCAACTTAGATTATAATCATTTGATAGTACATGATATATCACTGTTATACCTATATATCTCTTCAATAATTATCTTGTCTATCTTCTATGTCTGTAAGTTTAGACTCTTTAATAAGTTATCTTCCTTTTATTCTTTGTTTCCTTCTGTATCTATTAACCATTAGGTAAGCTCTGTCAGTCTTTGATTGGATTCGATTTATGGAGAGAGATTGGATCCAATGACTCTCAGATGAAGGGAAGGCTGATCGAGTAAGTTACGCTTTGATTTTGATTGAGGTGTGCTTAATATGAGTGATATATAAATGTTTGTATCTCTTTGATGCAGTGTTGATAAATCACTGTCTTAAGTCCCTGCATCTACTAGATCCACTCATAGGATCGACTCTCCCCAATTGCACTCATAGCAAAAGAAAAATTGCTATGACCAAAAGGGTCTCTGTTCCCAACTAAGACCCTAAGCATGTGGGATATTTCTTCGGCCAAAAGAAGGGTCTCGGGTCTGGATGGAAACCAAAGGCCGAAAGGCTGAGAAAAAAAAGGCTTAACCCTTCAGCCTTCCCCAACAAGCCGAAAGCCACATTTAATAATTAAATCAATTGTTAAATGATGAACTTGGTTCTCAACTTAACTTAACTTAACTTGTTCTCTTTTTAAGAAAATTCAGAGGCATCTCTGTTCAGAACCTCTTAGCTTCTTTTCTAGAACTTCTTCTCTTTTCTCAGTCTTCTTTCTTCCCCATTCGCTCCGACTAAATTGCTTTTTGATGTTGTGCAGGGACTAATCTAAATTTTGATTTTGGCACCAGAGGGTTTGCGGCTTTTTTTGCTATGGAGATGGAGATGGGAGCATTGCCTGTTCTTGGAACAGCTTCTGCTTCGGGAAGAACTTAGTCCTCTTCCTATGACTCTCTTAGTTGTGGGGCTATTGATTGGTGCGTATCATGGTGTTCTTTCTATTCTTCGTTGTACCATGGAGTCATCCCTTAGCTAATCCAGGGGCCGTGTCATAGTCACCAAGAAGGATGCAATTTGATGTTGCTCTCTCTTGCGGTGTGAGCTTATCTAAGTTTGGATGGTTCAATTACATTGTTAAATGAACATTTAATTTTTAAAGAAAGATTTTCTTCTGGGAGTTAAATGTAATAATACGGAATAACAAAGAGACAAAGTTCGAATATTTCTTGGAATTGATGAGATAGTAAAGAGTGTTAACTGGAGACTCTTCCTCAATAACTATTGACAAACATCTATGCAAGTATAGCTTTAAATAGCGTGTCTCAGAGATTTTTGCAAGTACCGGATGATTTTCTTGTAGAGAAGCTCTGCCCTAACAATCTGATAGTAGTTAAGAGTTGTAATTAACTTGAGATTGTCTTTGTGATGCATAACTTAACATACTAGCTATAGGTATTATATTTTAGGATGATGATAAATCATTACTTAATACTTATTAAAAGCAGGTATTTTATACTATGAACTATTCTAGCTTATTCAACTGATAGGGACGTTGGAATTAATGTTGAGTATTTAAATTTTATTAAATGATGAGAGTCGATCACTCTGATTTCTGATTACATATTGCCCTGTTCAAAGTAATGAGCATTGATGTCTGGGTACCTCTCAATTGCGAACAGTAAATGAGACCACTCACTTAGAGAGCACTTATTCTCCGCAGAAATTGCTTAGGTTTAGAATGTCTTTAAATTTGTTAGCGTGTCCATAATTCATTTAAAATTAATTCATCATACCTCCTAGTCAATGCTATCTTGATCTAGCCATCTACTCAGTACTACTCTAATTGAAGACTTGATTCATAATTATTGAGATGGCACCTACCACAGGAAACAACTATGGGTGGTAAGGAGTTGCAAAGAATGTGGGTCATGTCCAGTTTACACTCCTCCGAGTTTCCCTTCTCTGACACCCACAAGAGAGGTCTACGCATGCATTGTCCTCTTATCACTTCTGTGGAAATCAAGTGATTGACTACTTCTCAACACATTCCGTTGGATGTATTCTTAATTTACCATGGCACAACTTGTAAGAGGGAAGGATGTGTGTAAAGGAAAGCAAGTTTCAATAAAGCATTGGACCCAGAGAGCAGCTTCCGACTTAATTCTTAGCAAGAATATATATTAGTCAATCTTGTGCTTTTTCATACGAGTTGGCAAGCTGATGTGTTAGCTCTTAGTTCAAGTCAGCTTTATTGTCTTATTGACAATCAAGACAACATCAACTCTCTTTGAGAGCAATTACACTGCGAGATACATCAGCTAAGACATTCTTGTTATTCACTAGCTCAGTACTTGGCTAAATGAAGTGAAAGTAGTCTGATACCAAGGCAATTTGAAAATACAGCCAAAGGAAAACCTTCCATTTCAATCGCTTGCCGTCAAGAAAGTTTAATAAGTTGCATTCCAAATCAGATGGACTCTTCTTTCAATCCTCTCAGTGAGTTTATAGGTAATTCTTAAACGCTTTCAACAAGTACTTGATGCAATGTCTGCCGCTCTTGCTACCATGTCTTTATGGAGCCAAGGTGTCTGATCTTGAGAACTCTTTGGCTACCCTTAGATCTTTGCATGAATGTAGTATGCTTGTCTCTTTGGATCGTTATGGTAGTTGTTATCCAAACATCATCATATTTAAATTGCTTGTTTATCACATTTAAGAATATTACATGTCTAGTTTTTGATAATGCAGAGCTTCTTTGGGCAGTGTTGAAACTGTAAGGCTTGTCTTTGTCTAATGCAAGCACCTCCTTCGAGATTGAAACTAAGTAATATTAACTAAGTTGGATTAACAGTTGAAAGACTTAGCTTCCATTAAAAAAAGTAAATTCATGATTATTTCATTTATTTGTATATGGTTTTATAGCTTGTCCTAGTAATAGAGTTGTTCCATTGTTCTAATTTTTAATATTAGTTGGAGATGAGTCACTAGAGTCTCCTCCTGAAGAACTCCACATCAGATTGAGTTACACATAAAAGTTGAAAGAGAACAGCTCTCTCTCTATTCATCAATAGATATTTAATTAAACTTAAAGGTGTAATTGGGGATTTGGGGTTTGTGGTTTTGGGAATAATTTTATTTTATTACTATTGTCATAATCCATCATGATAAATGTCTTCGTCCACTTTCCTTTCTTAAATATATAATCAATCAATGGGAAAGTGTCACTCTTGTAATACTGATCCATGTGATACAGTCAAATGATGTTAGCATACGATATCTGAACTCAATTCCATGAAAAAAACATCAGAGATCCCAAACACCTATCATTTAAGTGAAGATGAAGACTCATAATCCTTGCTTCCATCTGAAGGGTATGGTCACTTAACTAAAATAATTTATTGGATAACTACTACTGTAGTCTGAAAAGGTTCATTCCATCTGGGGGACAGATTGCATCTCCAGCCATGATTTAGACATCCCACTTCTTTCCTTTCATTAAAGGATCAGTGGTGTTCTTAATCTCTCTTTCAACTATTCCTCTAAACTCTTTGATGTTGGTTCCCTTTCGAATCTCTAGGATAGTAGGATGGGCTAGTCCATTAATGGGAAGGATCACGTTGAACTAAAGGAAGAATCCTTCTTAAGGGTTCTCGAGGGATTGTCACCACCTCAGAGGGAGCTTTGGTGGGAGTCTTAACCTCTTCTAATAAACTCTCATCCATCCCTTTACTGATTGCTTAAGCTTCATTCCCTTATGAGGACTCTTCTTCAGATAGTTCCTTAAGCTCTTCTGAGGTTTAGGGGTTTAGCATATCACACTCTTTGTGATGTTTGTCAAAGATTCCTTTAGATGAGCCATTGGAGCCTTCACAATAGAAGTGTATTGCCCCAGAAGTATATTTACTGTAAGTATAAGTCACACCATCTGAGTGTTGGTACCCTTATCAGAATTAAGCAACTAGTTGTTTATTAGAAGCTTTCTTTTAAGACATCAGAGAGCTTTAAACAATTAATGATAGGATTAAGGAGAGTCATTCATTTCTTTCTTGTGATGATCACTCTCTGCCTTCCATGTCAAAGTATTTTCTAGGCATAAATTCTTGTCTGGAGTTCCTTTAGCTGAATGTCTGTCTTTGTCTAAAACTCAGAAGCTTTCTCTAAGCTTTGCAAACTCTCTCTTGAACACTCCCTTAAGCTCTCCTACTCCTCTAGAGTTCTTTCTTTTCTTGCTTTAAAGATTTGAAAGGTTTATAACCTTTTCTCTTCCAACTTTAAAGATATATAAAGTGTTCTATACTTACATGAGAAATCTTTAGAGTTCTTTAGCACTGTTGCCACCTCTGCATTGAGTAAAGCAAAGATAAATTGACTGTATTTTATAGAATCTAGCCTTTCATTCATAGACTTTCCAACCATTGCTGAGACAAATTCTGGTTTCTAAAAGAAGCATGAGCTTTTATGTTGAATCCTTACAAGGTTTGAAAGTCATGCTCTATCAGGCTTCTTAGTCCTTTTATAGTCAGGCAGGTACTCTTTAATGTCTTTATCTCCTTGACCGAAATCCCAAAAGAACTCTGATACCTTATTAATGAGTAAAGTAAAGTGCAGACTCTTGTTTTATGAAAACCTTAACTAAACCAGCGAAAAAGAAGTCAGAGAGCTTTTAAACATTCTCTCATTAACTAAAGACCTTGATTAAGCTATCAGCGTTGACTAAGATACCTCAAAACCCCAAAACCCCAAAACCCCTACTGACCTGAAGGCTATACATATATTATTCAGTAAACTTTTCTTAATTAAAGGCTCATCGTTATTGCTAAATGACAACACACGTCCTCAATGCTTCTTCGTTTATGGGGTAGCATGCCTCTTCTTACTCCATTACTCATTGGGTGGTCTCTCTCGAGTTGGGATGCAAGTCTGGTGTCCTGGGGTAAGATTTGAAGACAGAGAGTTAAGCTCGTCGCATTCTGATCGAGCCTTCTATAAATTTGACATATTCTTTTCGAGGTTTGCTTAAATTTCAATTTCTAATTTAGATTTGAGTAAGTTGTGCTTCAATGAGATCCCTCCTCTTCTTAAGTCTGATGAAAGGATGAGCATTGTCCAGCAGACCACAGCTCAAGTCGTGCTTTAAGCGATTAAGGTTAAGATGCATACTAGGCTCGATTAGTTCCGAAACATCTTGGAGAGTTGCTTTAGCTCAATTTTCCTTCTCTCATTTATCTCTTTGGAAGAGAATTTAGGGTCTTCAAGCAACTATTTGTATGCACGAGCTTTTGATGATAAGAATGCATGTGTAACATCTACTCTATTGAGGGATTAGAACAATTCATTATCTAAACTTGCTCAAACATATGCTTAAGTTATTTAACTAAGATATTAAAACTTATATTAATAGTCTTTTTAATATTCTAATGAATTATTTACTATATTTCCATATAAGTCATACTGATTTTTTCTATTTAAATAATACCTTCTTTAGAAGGGCTTTTAAACTCCTTACTATCTTCTTCTATAAATAAGAGAGTTCTAACCCTATTAAGCACAAAATTAGCCTGATTTCTGTAAAACTTAGTCTTAGAAAAGATGAAAAGTGAGAACTCAGTTTAATCTAAGTTATGAATTGTTCTAATCCCTCAATAGAGTAGATGTTACACTTGCATTCTTATCATCAAAAGCTCGTGCATGCA
>JAGYYO010000066.1:0-16600 GCA_021441625.1 Diophrys sp. 3 WChen-2021
TGTCACTGGAGACAGACAAGCTTGCGACGTAGTCATGACCTTGACTAATGCAGAAGGTTACATCCTTCCAAACCTAGCGCCCGCAAGCATGTTCCTCAATGACTCAGACAGTCTCAACTTAACTGTCTCTGTCCAGTACGCAGGAGTGGAGTGAGCTTCAACTACTCTGAACTCTCAGCAGCTCCATCAAGACTCTACAGACATAGGGAGTCCGAGTGAGGTGACAACATTCACATTTAAATAAATAAAATGTCATTGTATGCTAGTCTATTTGTGAAAATGGAATAGGTTTTATTTTCCGCTTCTTTTTCATTTAGATCCAGTTTCAAAAGAATTTTAAATAAAGAATCCAATTAAAATCTAATTTTTAAACAGATGCTCATCAACATGAATGGAACGCTCTCATAACATTCAGGTGCTTCTGAGTAATGCGAATAAAATGTATTTAAATGTGATCAATTATATATTTGCAGTTTTATTAATAGAAGAAACACTAACGCAAATTCAATGCAAAAACATTAGGTTAGAGCAAAGAGGTCAATGTACGAGTTACCTAAACATCTCAGACTAAACTTCTGATAAAATGCACTGCAATGTGGAGATTGTATTAATGAGGTTCGGCACATGTTGTCAGTGCCACCCAAACTACTATTATCTAGCGGGAGTGGTGTTACTTGTGATCATCCCCTCTGCTCTGACTCTTATTAGATCAACATTGTCTAAGATTGCAGTGGATGTTTTGATTACTAGAAGTATCTGGAGGGATTTTATATCGGAAAGGATAACTATCTAGATCCCTTAACATCTGACATATTCTATTTAACATAGCCTTTCCATCCTTACTAACTTAAAGGTTCAATTAGTTTGGCAGAAACAGTACTTTCTTTTACAGGTATTTGAGTGTTCAAGCTTCTTATGTCTGTTCTTAAATGTCCCTTTCCATTATATTTCTCTGAGCATCTTAAGTATGCGGAACCATAGTTTCTCCTCCTTATTTTCACTTGTTTCATTTCAAACCCTCAAACTCTGTTGAGTCACCAGCTTCTCTTGAACCTTCTTCTTCTCCTTAAGATACAAGAGATAGATTAATTAGCCACATTAGATTAATTACTTAAAGTATATCAATCTCTTCTTTCTATGAACCTCCATATAGATGTTGGCTGTACTTTCTTGAGCTAATTGAGTTTATAATAATCACTTCTCACTTTAGCTTGATCTAAGCTTTCAGTTAACTGTTCAACACATATTTCTATATGCTGCTTTAGTTAATCTTCTTTTAGCTCTTCCCAAGAATAAATATCCAGCTCCGTTATCCAATGAGTGTCTTTCTTCTTCTTCTCTCAACAAAGGGCTAAAATACGATTTTCAGTTTGTCTTAAAGAAGACATATAATTATAAAGGATTTGGTTTTCAGTAAATACTAATAGCTCTGAGTATATGGGAGTAGCCAAGCTGATGTTCTCAATGAGATTATTTATGGACCTAAGCAAAAAGACCAGAGCTTAGTAAGCATTCCCTTTAATGGACTCAAGCATATACTCTTTTATAACTTCTCTCGTCAGATATCCTTCATAGAGTGGTATTGAGCAGACCACTGCACCTCTCTTATCTATACCTATGTAAATGAGGATTATTTGACTTTATTCTTTCATAAATATCTCATTACTCATTTCACTTATGAGTATCTTGTGTAGTTCATTCTTGGATTGGGCTTAACTTTCTCAATATGATCTTTCCAAATCTTATTTAATTATAACTTAAATCCTAAGCTGAAGACTTACTTAGTATTCCTTTCTTATTCATATATATCCATAGATTCTATCATTTTCTAAATGATTCAAGGATCAATGTGAACACCATCGGATTATCGTAAGACAAGACTTGATCATTCCCATTATAATGCATATCACTAATTATCATTCTCTTTAGTTGATACTCTAGCCTTAACTATATGGAATCACTATGGTGAAATAATGATGATGATTAATATATTAAAGGGAGGAGTATTGATCTTATATAAGACAGGCAGTGCATCATGAAACAGCATCAGCATCTGAGACAAAGTGGTTGAGATCTCCATAAGTTAGGCTGTTGAGCTGAAACAGAGAATAACGGGATAAACGAGCTAGTTCAACCAAGTTAAAAAATGCTTTAATATTAAGTAGATTACACTTTTGATCCTGCTCTTTCCGGCATTCCGTAGAATTAAGATTATAGGTCTTCGGATTTGATGAGAGTCATGTGCAGCAGGAATAGAAGCGAGAAAAGAACTCAAATGATTGAGGATTTGAAAAGGCAGAGACGATGCCTAAGACAGACTGGTGCCATCCGATGCTCAGTATGGAATTGAACTGTTCGGCAATATGACGACCAATAAAGGTTATGAAACTTTTCTTTAGAATGACTATAACAGTTCATGGTGTTATTCAAAAGAGAAATCCACTCTATTTAACCCTCTCGGATAGCTCAACAAAACCTTTTAGACTAGAGTAATAATCGATTTCTCTAATAGTTTATCTTTTAAATGAAATGCTAACAGCTGAATAGTTAAATTGTTTAACAGGAAGGTATTTACATAACAAGATTTAGATTAAGAATAATAATTAAATTCTCTCAAGATTTATTCACTTCGATCTCATTCTTATTGTCTGATATCCAACGTTGACAAAGTCTATTATTCATCAATGTCAGATCTTGGACCTCTTCCACTCACAGTTAACTTCATCAAAGGGATAAACTTTATAAATGTCAGCCTTTTAATTAGCAGGACTTGAATTCCCAGTCATGGGAACGTCTTGAGTTGAGGGAGGAGTGCCAAGCTCCTCCTCTCTCTAAACTTTATTATTGATATGTGGTTGAAGAAAGTGGGAAGAAACTTTCAAGTTGTGTCTCAGCTTCAGACATGTCCGTGACTGGACATATTATTTAAATCAATAAAGCGAGGAGCAGTACAATGATTAACAGCTTACTCTCTCAAGGAATCATTTTCAAAAGATATGGGGCGATCTGTGCCGATCACAGATTAAGACAATAGTATCTATCACTACAAACAATCAACTATCTTCAGTTAATCTAAGACTAAACAGACATTCAATGACATACTCACATCTACTGCATTTATTCTGATACGTTCAAGTATATATTCATCAGTATTTCATATTTAATATTCCAGGAGAATATATTAACGAAAAGACCCACAGTCATTTACTTTTGCTGAACATGCCATCATCCCAGCATTGTCTTTCCTTGTCAAGGGTCATTGTGATGACTCCTAGATAGCTTCATATATTTAGGCTATCATGATAATATCCTAAATGCACTAGGAATATTTCTGCATCCGATCTCGTAATATGCCTTTAGGATATTAAAGGGCACTTCTAACTGGGGGAATTCAGGATGGTTTGATTTGTTAAAGATATTGATACCTAATATTCCGTAAAGAAAGAGATGGTTTCCTCTTAATACACAGTCAAACCTCCAATGCTACTTATATCTAAGTGCTTGATCAATTAGCTTAATGGATTAAGCCAATTGAGTTGTTCATACCATCTTTGTCCATGAATTAGATACTCCTCAATCTAGAATATTCTAGGATAATTAAAGGTACATAATTTTATTATGGTTGGATATAAACATTCGTCAATGTTGCTAAGTTCTATCCAAGTAGATATAAGAAAGTCAAGATTATTTGCTACTGTGATATAGTATTGCTTTTACTCAACTTGCTAGAGTTCAATTTTAGCAAGTCTAAGGTAAGTTAATATTTATTCCTTCTTTAACAAAGTGTAAGAATGGTTAGACGTTATATGGGCTAAGTCTCACCCTAAATGTCCTTCATAATCTTAGATTCTTTACAGGGATAGCTAAGTCTTTGAAAGTTGAGAAGCTCATAAGATAATAAAATAGAAAAAGTTTATCGACAACATACTGACTGGGATAGACTTGGGGAGATTCCAAGGCCCTAGAATCACTCAGACCTACTGCTCACTGCCTCTGCACTGGAGGAGGATCCACAATTTTCAACTAAGACAGGGTAAGAAAATAAATGAAACTTTAAATGAAGATAAGATCGTTTTTTTACTGTTCAAACATGTTGCATTTATAGTAAAGTATGGCAAAACCCTTCACCATAGGATCTGTAATAGAATAGAGACTTTCTCTCTCTCTCTCAACAATCAGGAAACCTACTCTGTTAGAAGTAGTGGTATTGGACTTTTTAAATATGGTTGTTTAATTGATTAATCTTCGACACTATCTTCACTCAATGTTTACCTATTAGAAGTCATAGAGATATTATTTACTGCTCTTCCACTGTACTAATTTATGTCACCGATTGAATCTCTACCTTGATTCTTGACTCCAGCGGACCCAATACTGTTATTAACTATGGGGAACAAGGTAGATTTGCTGATTACCTCAATGAAAAGATAAACTGATACAGTGCCGTTATCAGCAGGTGTATGGCATTTACTACCTGACTGATTACAATGATTTCCTTCGTACCTAAGTACTAACACTCCTGACTCTTCTTCAAACATCATCTCTTTCTTCATTAGTGAGCTAGTCAGCCTACTTTCTCTGATTCCATATAACTTAAAGTCGAATAGAGACTTTCATGTTTGAGTGTTTGTGTAATTGAATCGCTCCACTAAATATTTAATATGAAAGAATGTTGAAGATTAGTTTCACTATTGTTGGATGTGGATCTCATACTACTTCGAAGTATAAAGAAGTGCATTCGTCTGATAGTTTCTCAATTGATTTAGGTCTTGTGCGAAATTCCCATCATCCATCGCTTTAGTAAACTTGGACTAGGAAAGGTCAACTGATACGGGAGGAGGTCTTTGAGGATATTAAGATTTTTCTGACTCCGATTTAGAACTTTCACCGATTTAGAGAATTAAATAAGATAACAACTTGATAATCTTCTTATAATACTCCTACTACTCTTGTCTTGAGTTGGTTCCTGATTGTTGAGAAGAAGAAGAATGACTCCTTCTCGTTTGTCATCATTAAATTAATTAAGTATTAAAATAAGAACATTCAAATCATAGAGACACGATTGATTAACTATTCAACAAGACAGGACTGAAGATGTCATGCATGGGTAAACAGATTGTCTTCTCCAACTAAAAATTGCTTCTGATTTTTAATTTCATTTTGGAGATTAAACTAACCAGGGAATTGGGAAAGACATGTTGTTAATATATTTTCTTTCGCTGCAAACGAATAGTGAAATTTTAATTATCATTCACTATAGGTTAATGATTAATAAATGAGAATCTTTGAGAAACACACACATAGGTTAATGACTTGTTACACCTAGAACAGGAATTTGATTGATTGCCCTCAGGTTTTCTTAGAAAGCTAATTGAGATTAAGAGGACTGAGATGAGTTTTGGACCATATATTATGGTGGGATCTCTTAACCTTCACAAGAATATTATACTTTCAAACTGGGAAGATAAATGAAGAAGGTTAAGTCTTGAGGCATTCAAGGAATAGTATTGCTCAATGAACTCTCATTTATCTTGAGCAAGTAAATCATAACATCAACTCAGAACAAGCGGATTCATCTTCTTGTTTTCCACCATGTGCAATTTTAATAGACTGGCAGCTACGTCTAGGTGTGTTGCTCTCCTACTCTCTTGCGAGGGTTTAAAAGTCGAGAAGAGATCAGGTCCCTATCCTTATAATCTTCATCAAATGATAACTATCATTAATCTCAATTTATAATTAAAATTAATTGAGTCTAAAGGGATGGTTTAGATATATGTCTTCAAAGTAGTCCCACCTATGTAGACACTAGTAGATTGGATTATTAATGATTTGATAGACATAAATTAAATGCTTTATATTTAATGGAGTGAGGTTTTTAAAAGTAAAAAATCTTCCCATAGTTACAACTTTGTTTTAGACCGAGTTTGGATATAAAAGGTTAGTATACGTTGGAACGATCTAAGACCTAATGAGGATTGAAAGTTATTCAATAGGCACTAGTCAATGTCTGGATTGGACTAATCATTAATAAGGGTGATTGGTGAGATTAATTTTCATCATCTCTTGCTGGGCACTAATATGAAGGTGACATAGTGGACACCTTAAAATAAAAAAGAAAAAATTCCCTATTAAAACGTAAAGTACCTTAAGTAAGTTCAGCAAACAATATCTTCATGGATTTAGATCTTATGAGTAGATCTAGTAGATGCAAGGAACAATGACAGTGATTTACCAACACTGCATCATGGGCATACTTTGCTGGTTAAAAAGATCACTTCTTGTTTGAGAAGGATTACTTAATTCGGTTAAGAAATAAGAAAAACTCAAAGGAGATTGGGAACTCTAGGCATGCGTATGAAAACATAATTATTAAATTAATTATTAGAATTGGACTGTTAGGGGTTTATATTAAATAATAGTTTCTTCAACTTCACTGTTTACATCATTCATGAATAGATGAAGTCAAGAGTTCAGCGTCGGCAACTTCTATCGAAGATCAATTATAAAATAGGAGAGGATAAAATAGAAGGATAAGGGAAGTTCTTCCTAGAATAACTAAAGTCTTAACATCACTCCTCTCTTGGGCTGGAACACTAGCATCATAAGGAATAACTCACCCATTAAAAACCCAACAGCATAAATATCAAGTCTAAGATCATATTAGTTAGCTCTCATTATACATTCAGGTGCTCTGTAACATCTGGTAGATACATAATCAGTGTATGGGAATGAAGTTGCATTCGATTTGATTTACTCTAAGGTTTGGCATCTCTGTGGAATATCTTACTATAAATGGATGTGAGAACTCTCTTAAATTTTCCCTTCTGGAATGATCAAGTAATAAGAATGAATATTGATCGCATTGATTTGTATTAGGAAAGAAATCTTTTGTATAATCTAGGTAAATAAGAATCAATTTAAATCCCAATTTAATCAATTTCATTTTTATTTACGAATTTCATTCATTCTCATCTTTCTTCTCCTATAGTCTATCTATACTTTCCTTGTCGCTTCAATTGGCAATGTCCTTAAGACTCCTGGGCTTCCCCAGACATTTGTTACTATGGATTACAAGGAGACTAGTGTTAAAACAGTAAGGAAAAGGTTATGTATACTGAAGACATGTCCAATAAATTTAGACTGGAAAGATATTCAATGTTGCTCATAAAATAAATATGTGCAATCTGAATCTGTACTGAAGAAGGTAAGATCTATTTAGACTAATGCTCTCTTTCTTTTGATTGTTAATCTGAATGCTATGCTTAATAGAAATGTAATTATAATCGTAATTCTCTTTGACCTGATTATTCTCTTTCTATACTTACTTTGATTAGTTAGTGTGTGTTATGTCATCAATATAAAAGTAGGATTATAGATATGAGATTAAATAGAGATAGGGAATTTGATTAGGAGAGTCAAGGAATCTTTAATATTGCGCCTATATCAAGAGATAATAAATAGAGAGAAAGTTTTAAAGTAAGATAGGCAAGAAGTTTTCATAAATTAATTTACCTTATATTGAGAAAAGGAAATGCCATTTACATAGAAAGTCTCTATATTCACATAAAGGAAACCTTTGGCGATTAATAAAAGCTTTGCAGGGTCAACTCAGTCATCTGCTGTTAAGTTTGATCTCATATTCCATGGAACATGATTAATTGAAGCAGTGAAAAAAATGTCGGAATAGAAAGAACCTTGCAGGTGGCTTAATAGTAATACCAGCACATAATAGAGTTATTTAATTCTGATAGGCATGGATACAGTCCAATTCGTAAGTTAACACATAATAGAATTTAGTTCCTACTTCGAATCTTAAAGTAATTAAGAGTACAATAAGTCATATTCAGATATATATGAATAACTCACTTGACCTAAGTGTCTCTCTATTGAAACAGATGAATTGACTGATTATTCATTTATTATGATAAGAGAATTACATGTAGGAAAGATTGAACTTAAACAATCTCAGTAAAATGTATGAGCACAGGGATGTAAATCTCAAGTAAAAAACTATGGATGAGGAATTATTACATCTAAGAGTTAGAGCTACAAAAGTGTATGTTTGACGGAGAGGAGAATGTAGAAATCATAATCCAGTTTGAAGAATGGGATCCCATTCCTACCACTGAAGATAAGAAAGTAACTCCCTGAACCAATACACCAAAACTACAAACAATACTCCTAAATAGGTTTCATCGACAACCCTGAGTCCATATTAAATTCTAATCAGAACATCTAAAGACAACTCTCTAAAGAAGACTATTACAGTAAGCTTTTGTAGGCAATAACACCAAATACTGGGATAAGATCTAGGACTAAGTAAATGCAGAAAGAGGAATCATTCCTATATTCTCCCGCGCTAAAAAGAGATCAGGAGAGATGCAGACCTACCCTCAACACCATTATACTGGTATTTCTTCCCTTAAACCTTTATTTAATGATACTGTATATAAAGAAATCCTAGGTATAGATGCACCTAATCGTCTATAGATATTACTCCTTTGATAACATTCCTCCTATTAATAAAGTAGAAATGGATTACACTGATGATTAGTAATATTTCTCTATTAAGATACAATTGATACAAGCAAGGTGTATGAGGAGAAGGATGGGGTCAAGAATATAGTGGAAGGAAGAAGGTAATGGAGAGCAATTACTAAATATGAATAGAAATATATTAGTAAGGAGTAGTTCATATAGATACATCTTAAAAATTTAATTAAACATAAGAATGATGTTATGAATAGAGACAAGTCCTCGATTAGAAATAAATCATCACTAATCCATGTTCTATTTGACCCTTCCTTTGTTTACTTACCTTCTATCTCTAACAGACACATAGATCAAAGTAACTGTAACTTTACAATCAACTCCTCTCTCTATTCTTCCACCACCATAAACGCTAACTAACACACTTCCAACCTCACCACTTCTTTTTCAAACCCATCCATTGTATCCTAAAACAAGATATTTCCTATAACTTCCATTCTCAATATAAAGAAATTGAATCCAAGATCAAACTCCCTGTTCTCTCCTCTAAAAGAATCAACTGCGCCTAACTAGAGACTTAATTGTTTCAAAGAAAAGAACTCTGTATCTCCTATTAAAGAGATTATTAAACTAAGAAGAAAGACAAATACTATTAATAATATTTTAAAGAAGAGAGAAAGAATATAGAGTTCCTAATTCTATCGAGACCAGAAGTGGTTATGGCACTACTCGATTCAAAGTAATTGCAAACACTGATGGTGTGCTGAAGGTTGAATAATATAATTCTTCTTCTTCTTAACATAAATCATTCACTATTCATTCATCGAGTTTCTTTCTTGTCAGTGTAATCCTTGACTCCACCACCATGTGCATCTTTATTCTTATTTCTCATCCCTCTGGTCTCTTCTTCTGTTTCCGTATCACTGTCCTCTATCGTATATACGTTGGCTGGTCCCTGTGCCTCCTCACTGTCTTCCACATTCTCTTCCTCTCCATCCACTACTTCAATTAGTTCTCCTCTCTCACTGCCTCCTAGTGATATCCTATCTGAGTATGGTATATTCTCAAAACTTATTACTTCCACTCCATCCCCCTTGGTTATTATCTCTCCCTACCGATTCACTTTTTATGATTGATCCATTCTTGGAGTGAGCTCCTTCTCTAATTGAATACCCATCAGCCTATCCTATTTCTTGGCCTGTCATTACTTATCCATCATCACTCTCAATCCCATCCCCCTCCTACCTATTATCTCTAATCCATGCCTACACTTTGTCCTGCCTTTTCATCTCTCTCCTTCTCTTCCTGGTTACTCTCATGTCGTCCCTGACTCCGGTCGTCGATGCCAAGCTACCCTTACATTTAATAATATAATTCTATTGAATGAGAAAAGCTAAGGCCCCTTTCTATACCAAATGATATTCCGGTGTTAGTGTACTCCTCCATCAGTAATATGAATTGTAGCTCTTTACCAGCATCCATCAAGATTAGTTCTCAAATACTCCTTCTATGTCTAATATGACTTTGACATCTATAAGTAATTCTTCTTTAGAAGAAAATATCAGATTGAGAGAGTGACATCTTAATTACTCATCTATTGATGCACCCCATGATAGAATTAGTAAATATAGCTTCTCTCTGAAAAGTATAATTTACAGTAACAATGATTACATATAGATCATCAAACGAAACAAATTCTATTGCCTCAATCAAAACCCCAAAACCCCAAAACCACAAAACTTCTAGAAAGAGTTTAAGGGAAGGTCTGGGAATTTGGGGTTCTGTTTGATATCTTCTCTTAATTACCTATTTGATTATTGTATGACGAGAGCTTCAAACACAAAAAGAGTAATGATTAAAACAGGTTACTTGTTTGAAATCTTTAACTTGATCCTCTTATACTTGTTCATACCTATCCCAAGCTAGCCATAAGCTTCAGTAAAATTATTTGTCTTGAGCACAATACTTATTTAAGTCTGAGCTTTGAGACAGCAACATTAAATCTAGAAGAAAGTCGAAGATGACTGAGAACATTAACACTATTTATATTAATTACATTTATTCAATCACACTCTGTGACTAAAGCAGACAGATGCTGTTTTTAGCTATCTGCTCCCATTACATACTAGACATTAAAAATATTTTTATTCGATTGTTTATATTCTGAAAGAGAGTAAGTACTATCACGTGCTTGATATGATGGCGGGTCAAACATTGAAAGTGATACGAAGTCATTAAGATTAATCCATAATCTTTAATAGAAATAGAATTTCTTCATATTTAGATGAGCATTAAAATGATTATAACTGAATAGATTTTAATTATAATACAATTTATTAAATGAAGGAAGGTTATTAACTTAATCTCATTAAAAGTCTCCTTAGGAGCCAAGGCAGTTGAGTACCCTTCTGAGGTTCCTAGGCAGTCAGACCCACTTAAGCGTCTGGTGCCTCATGGAAAACCCAGGACGGACTCCCCAAACTCTTCTTCTGGGCAATTTCCTTTGAGGAACTTTCTTTTCCCTTTCTTTATCAATTTCTCTAGCTGCTAGATACTTCCATCTGGTA
Source organism: Diophrys sp. 3 WChen-2021 (assembly GCA_021441625.1). Taxonomy (NCBI): domain Eukaryota; phylum Ciliophora; class Spirotrichea; order Euplotida; family Uronychiidae; genus Diophrys; species Diophrys sp. 3 WChen-2021. The sequence goes on from JAGYYO010000066.1 coordinate 11,058, forward strand.
TCATAGAGCTATCCCCGTTTGGTGGATCTTCTAAGCAGCTAGAGAAATCGATAATAGGGTCACTTCGACCTCTCCCAAACCTTTCCCAAAGTACGCTTTCCTCGAAAAGAAAGCGTAGGACGGAACCAAGTCTTTTCTGAAGTTTAAAAAATAGAAGTAAAAAAGAGAGAAAACCTAAAAAGTGAGAAAGAAGATCAACAGCATAAAAAGTCTGTTGTGATGACTCGAGACCACGATCAGAAAAAAGAAGAAGACCTTTCGATTAATAAATAAAGTTTAGAATAAGGATTGAGAGATCATATCTGGAGTCTTATTTTGTCTCTGTTTGAATTAGCACAAAACATCTCTACAGCCAGACACTATGTAGGGAGATTGTTAAGACATTGACACAATGATTAGCAGTCATGAATTAGTCATCTAATTAATGAAGGGAAATAGACTTTTACTTTTCTTGAAAAAAGGATTTAAAGTAATTCTTTCATTTCAGTTGGATTCAACTAATCGTTTGTTTATCTCTAAAGAGTCCAATAGACCATTGAATAAAACTAAAGTTATACTGTATAATGACATAACATTAACTTCTTAATTGCCAATAGAACTAGTGAATGAATGATTATTTAATAAAACCTTATTTTATTATTTGTAATTATGATCTAAGATAGTATTACAGAGGTTATAATCACCTGTGCTTGCCAAGCTCTTCTCAGTATACAAAAATTGTAAGTCTTGATGGATGAATCCACACAGTGTCTTCTTGAAGATTCCTACTTCGTGTTGTTCTAAAGAAGCCAATTGAAAGAGAAATGCTTCGATATTTTAACTAAATGATAATATCTATGATATTAACTAAGATTGATTAACAGAAAGAAGGACTTAAGTTGTAAGCTTCCATTTAAAGAAGTACATTCAAGATTATTTCATATATTTGTATTTATTATTTGGATTTATAGGCTTTCATAGTAGACTGACATAGTTAATTTTGAATTGATATAATTAATATAATAAAGAATATTGGCTGCAATGAATTGCTATTAAATTCGAAAATCATATAGTCGCAGCTGGGTGTAGGCCGAGCTCTTATTCGTCCGGCTAAGATTAATTTAGGTAATTTAACTTACAATATCTGATAGTAAGGATTTGTTAGTCTAACCTGTCGCTGGATAAGACATAGAAGACTAATAGAGTTGCTCCATTATTCTGTCTCTGCTCAGTACTTCCTAAGTCATAATAATTATAATATATGATGGAGATGAGTTACTAGAGTCTTTTCCTAAAGAACCCCACATCAGATTGAGTATCAGAACAAAGTTGAAAGAGAACAGCAGGTGAATCTCTCTATTTATCCATAGATATTCAATTAAACTTTTAAGGAGTTATCGGGATAGAAGCTCATGAGACTCTTATTGCAGAACATTTAGATGCGAATAATATCTCATCTATCAAATAGCTAACCATTAAATTAAAAATATATTACCAAGATCTTCCAGATCTTTTAACTTGCATTGTTCGGGTCTTAGTATCATCATTCTTTTGAAGATTTTTAATTAACCCTTATATTTTCACAATCTGCTTTAATGAGTAAAGATCATTATGAGTAAACTAAAGACTCTTAGAAAGTTAAGTTAGATCTCGGTTTTTTAGTCAAATTATTTAATTACCTCCGAAGAAGAGAAGTATACTTACCTTTAACAACATGGCTTAGCAAAGAGTTTCAAATGATTCTCAAAATCAGTCTTCTTAACTCCTTCTCATTAGACATTCCGTTAACCCTTGTTTAATCTAAATTAGTGGCAGGCCAAAGAAAGTATTAATGAGAGATGTCTATCCATTTAATATTATTATACTTAAGCAACTTCTAAATAAATTACACATTACAACAGATTCTGAATTCACACGTAAGAATGGACTAAGATGATCCATATGATTGAACTTCTGAGAGAAACAATCAATAAGGGAGTGCATTTAACTAAATTTATTATCCTGTAAGCATGATAGACACTCTTCTTGAAATGGGGACATCTCAAGTAAAGCAGAAACCATTCACATAAGAAAAGTTTATCACCTTTGATGAATGACTAGTGAGGGACCAAATGAATAGTAAGTCAATTGTGTATATATAGTTTGTCTGGACAAAGAGCCCATGAAAGTGCACCTGTCTGCTATAAATGTCGGGTCTCCAGTGGTGAAACTAGATGGGAGCTCTGGTAAATAATTAATTAAGAGTTCTGCTTCTTTATTTACTTGGAATTGCCTGACCCTACTTTGATGTCCTTAAAGTAATGAACTAGAAGAAATAAATGGGATGTAAGGCTTGTCTTAACCACTAAAGGTACATCGTCAGTAGTTAAGAAATGTTTCCATTAGAACGAAACCGATAAAATGCCTTTAGCTATCACTCTCTTTAAACTTCCTATTCTTTCAGAATTAGATCCTTCTCGTCGATCTGTTTCTACGCCTTATAGTATTTAGTTCAATCTTTCAATGTGAATCTAGATTTCATTGATTCAGTTAGTTTACTAAATATAAAACTTACAAGAGTTTCTTGTTAGAGTATTTAATGGAAGGATTTATTATTTATTTATAGAGAAGAAGATGACTAAGCAGTCTATTTTTATGAAGCATCTCTCCTGTCTATGATCTCTTAGTGGGCAGTCTCTAATTAATTTAGGTTAAGTTTACATTTGTATTTCTTTATCTTAGTATTCTAAGTATTATTATAATATTATCATTAACACAATCTTCTTCTTAAATGTCTCTAATGAGTGTTCATAATATTTATTCTCTGCCTATTCTTCATACAGTATTAACCCCTCTCTCAATCCAATGTTGCATCTATCTTCTACATTATATCAAGATAATCTCCTGGCCTAGGAAGTGCACATATAGCCTTGCTAGTCAACATTTTAGCTCTATTGCAGTTACGCAGTTACGGATTTTCATTCAATGAGTGCTTTAGTTTGCACTATATTTTGTCTTATCTAATTCCAACTGGTTTTAGAGCACATGACCATCTTCTTCACAGTTTCAGTAGACTCATGGCGCTCTCTAGTTGTTTCTAACCCTGACACTGTAATGCTCTTATATGGTAGTCTGAGTGATTAATTAGTGGAATTAGTTAAACTATTGTTATAAATAATAATGAAGGAATGAGGACAAATTAAATCAGAATAAGCATTCGCATTATCCGCTACACGGCTAAGCGGAGTCAAGTTTTCTGGCGTCTTGTCAAATGAGATAAGAGTTACTCTGTCTTTGGCATTAGACTCAACTTACACGTTGGATCTGCCTACATGCCAAGATAGCAGACTATCATTAAATTAACCATCTTGAAGTGAGTATATAAAATTAGAATATGGAGGATCTCCAGGAGGTTTAATTCTTAGTGTCATATTCTTGATGTATCCTTTGCTTCTCCTTCATTACTTGAGTGAAGACATCATTTTATATTATTTGAGTATAAGTCTCTTACTCATACATTACTTATCCAATTTGAGTTCTTCTTAAGCCATAAGATTAGTGTTAGCATGGTAAACGTCCATTGGTGAATTATGGACAAGTAACCTTCAATATGAATTTCAATTGGAGCTTAGAGCTCTCCCAACCAACCTACATGCTTGGTATTACAATCTGTTTTAATAAACAAGTTATAATTATCCTGTCTTGATGAAATACATTTCCATTTCACTGTTCAGTAGGCAACGATGGCAGTAAAAGTTTCGAATTAATCGAGGGTTCTTGATTCGTCTTTATCTTATTTACCCTAAGTATCTATCAATGTTTTGACTCTAAAGTCTGCACACCAGCTAGTTGATGTTGGAGCATAGTACTCCATGAGTTTTTAAACGATGTGTTGCTCTTAAAGAAAGCAACTCCTAGTTGGCTTCCGAATTTCAGAATTACAGTGCTTTTGATTTATTGTTCCTCGCTTGTCTTGCTCTTACCAATGTTATTAGTTGTCTTTGCTCGTTGGTCTTTCATTTAAGCTATGATCTCTTCAAGCCATTGGAGATTAGCATTAGGAATAAATGGAGATCCTCAAACATCAGTCTGAACAGCCACAGTAATATCTACATTCTTGTATTGCTCTTGACATTGCGAATTGCTTCCTATAAATTTAACAGTATCAAGGCAAGCTGCCTTAATGACATTGTCATTTACAGAGATATTAGCTGTGGCTATCTTATTTAGCTTGGCTCTCAATTTTGGCTGTCAATGGAATTAGATTTCTCATTTGGATAGAATGGAGGCACAGCAACTAATAGACCATAGAAGAGTGGTTGTACCAACCATTCCATAGTCAATGAAATTAATCAACTCTAGTTCTAATTATATCTTCAATGTTGTTTGAGTAGTAAAATCAAGCTCAGGAGTAAACATTAAATAGTAATCGAGATATGTCTTTTTTTAAACTCAGCAGTCAAGTTCAACACTCCTCCGAACACTAATATTCATTCCCTATCTACTCTTAGACTCTTTTAAGTCGCCAGTCTTAAAAAATTTTGGTTTGATTGACAGAATTGTTCTATATTCAATATTTCCACGTCAGACTCTACTAAAGTATTATAGAGAAAATACATATGTTAGTTCCTTTAGCGTGAGAAGATGCTTCTAACATTATAGATCAAACACCATTAAACAGCTAACCATTGACTTTATTATCAGGCACCAAAGATATACAGACATTTAACTCCCATCTTTAATATCATGATCATCATAATCATCTTTCTGTTCTCTGTCATTTTAAATTTTAAGTTAACAGAAATTCTCTTGTTGAGGTCTTTGTTTCTCTTTGTGGTTTTCTCTATTGGGGAAGATCTGGAGAGTTCAGAGCGACTCTCTCATCAATCTCTCTAGAATAATAAGAGGATACACATACAGGGGATGGCTCTTTGATCCGAAGTGGACCTCTCTTTTTGCTAGAGAGATCATCCAAAGGAAACCCTATCCATATCATTAAACGGTTATCCACCTCCTTAAAGGAGCCTGGCATTAATAATGCCTCTTTGAATATTAACTTGCGTAGTATGTTCATACTCCCAATTAAGTCTTTCTTTGAATATCCCTGACAATAAGTTTAGAATCCAAGTTCCTAAGAAGTTATGTTCATCAAATACCTGTGTCTCTTAGATTAAGATTAATTCTAAGATTAAAGAAACCATTCAATCATGTACCAATTCACGTCTCAATGTTTATTTTCAATAAAGTTGTCTTACCTCTTTCCACTTATACTTGTATTATGATTGCACTTCTGGCTGTCCACAGCTAAGGTAACCACTGCTAGAGGAATCTTTCATCTCTCTCATCATGGAGGTTCTCTTCTTTCATGTTGCTCTCATCTTTCGAAATAGATTAGCCTAAATCATCATCGTCAACTAGCTGTCTTTCCTGTTCTGCATCTTACTGGGGATTATTAAATTAGAAATTTAATAAGGTAGGATGCTTTCCGAGGTGATCGCCCCAGACGTGGCCTGGGTCGCTTGTTGATCCCTCACTCAGTGGTCGAAACACAGAACAAATGTGATACGCCATATTCGGAAGACGGA
>JAGYYO010000067.1:0-16438 GCA_021441625.1 Diophrys sp. 3 WChen-2021
AGGCTCAGCAAAAATTCCCCTGCCATAATTAATTCCTTTACCTATTAAATTAGGTCCATTGATTAATGACTGACTGACTGAAGGTATTTCCTTTCTCCTCCTTCTCTTCAACAGTTAAAGTTCAACCATCTATATATTCAGAATCATTATCAATTTAGATAAACTCTTGAAAGAAGATTAATATGGAGAAATAGGCAGTGAACTAAGCTAGATACCTTCATCAACAATCATATCCCTTTGCAAAGGTTCCTTACACTCTTCTGTATGGTAAAATCTAGGTGGATTAGCATCCCTAAACTAAGAATTCAAGCAGAACTCCTCATTAGTAATTAGGAGGTAAAGATGATTAATGGTTATCTAATTAATATCTAATGATTAAATAGGTTTAAAAGCCTTCTTCCTCTTCTCCTCAATACGTTAAGTTTTAGAAGTAAGTGAAAACTCAATACCTGGATGAAGCGCAAGAAATTACCTCTCTCAATTCAGCAAATCTAACATGGATGTTGGGAATCTGCGCGACTCATTAAACAAATGTAATTGAAGAAAGCCTTTCCTAAAGAGTTTGAGAACTAGATTCTTATCTCACTGAAGAATCGACTTGCATTGAAGTATAAACAAGCTCTAGGTAGCATTTACCTGAATCCAAACTCAAACCAAGATCATGGACAAGATTTTAGCTGAGCGAATCAAACCGACAATGAAGAACAATTGGAACTTTTGACAGTAATGCTATTAAATCACTGATTATGATATGCCATATTTGATTAATAAATTTGCATTTTAATATACTCGGCATAATCCTAGCACTATCTTCTCCAGCTGCTCTTACCTGTAAATCTCCTCCTTCATCTCCTTCAATGTCTAATTCTCACATCAATGCATCTGCCTTCAATATAAGATTCTGATTTCATATTAAGTAATGATTAATTAAATATATAAAGTTTAGTGAGAATCTGTCATTCATATTTAATTATGTGAATAATAAAGTATCAATTGTAGTAGTGAGTTCTCAGTTGTGTCTTAACTTTCAGATCTTGATACCAACTAGTACCTCATCATCAGCTGCCTGGAGTATTTCACTACTTGTAAAGATAAATTCCTTTAAGAGTTTGAAGAATTTCCCCTAACGAATTCGCTCCACCGTCCCATGGTCAATGTTTTGTTCCATGCTGATCGCATCCTAGGTTTCCTCTTCAGGCAAGTCGTTGCCAGCTGCAGCCATCATTTTCGGCCTTAGGTCAAGGTGCTTAGCCCTCTTTGCTGGTGCTTGCTCCCATAGCTCCAGATGCGTCTTCAGCACAGAATTCTTCGCTGTCATAGCAATCTTGTGCCAGGTCCTTCCTCATGTTGAATGTTCATAGGTGACAGAAACCTCCTTATTTCTATCGAAGGTCATGGGAAGAAGACAGTTTAATGAATAAATCTGGGAGTTGATATATAGAGTGAATAATGGGAGTACAGAATAATATAATTTTAATTAAAAATGGTAATGCCCAATGTCCCCGCAGTGAAACTCTGTAATAACCTACTAGTCCAAACTACTCTATCTCTTCCCTTTTAAGAGACTAACATATCATGTACCCAGATTCAGGCTTGATATAGGTTAGGATTTGGGAGCTAGAAAATGCCATCATCCCATCCTACACTATTAATCACTATATCCCCTTCCCAAATTAGAGAATACCTTTCAAAAATGCCGTTAATCAACAGAAGCTTATCTTCCAAGACCCTCAAATTCACTCTGTGAGAATCGATATCAAATCAGTCAAAGAAATCAATGGGATATACACTATGAATGAGAGTGAATTCATACAAGCGAAAGAATGAACTTCCAGCACAAAGAGAAACCCCCTGAGATAATATCCTATTCATCACCAAGTCATCACAACCACGGATAGGCTGGAAATGCCTTATCAATATCTGTTTCAGTTTCAGTTTTCCGAAGTGACATTTAATTAAATATTCAATTAATGTCAAGGGGCCATTGGAAAGAAGTCTGAGATGACTTCTGTGCACCCTCTTCTTCGCCTTGGTAGCCAGGGGAAATCCTTGGATTTGGGTTTGGTTGCGTCTCTGTTAGAGACGCGGGGGAAGATATGCTCCTCGCCTTCGAGGTATTGACAGAACTTTTATCAACATTTTCTTTCCGTATCGAGGAGGGGAAAGTTATCCTCGTTCGCACTTGCTAATATTGGCTCACAAGCAAGAGTCGAACATTAACCTCCGCGTTTTCCTCTATAGTCTCAACAGATCAATTATGACTATTGAGTCCAATCTTTATCTGATTCAAATTGAACTCGCAGCTATTGACTCATAATCTATTTCACCATTGGACACTCTTAAAGAATCTCCTTTACCTAGTAGTTAATCCACATGAAAAAGATATACCTGGCCCTGAGCAAGATCCCGACCTCCTACCAACTCCAAGAGCTATCAATTTGCCAAGGGAAGACTTAGTCTCCCGTAAACAACAGCATCATTTAGTTAGAGCAAAGAGGGGTTTTTGGACTTTTGATCTAAAAAAAGAATAAAGTAGCTTAGGATTATAATAAAATTGAGGTGATGAGTCTTATCTCTCTTTAGAGTTGCTGACTTTTACTTGGCTATTGATTGAAACATCCATCTTCATGAAGAGCATCAAGTATTTTCTCAAAATCAACTGAAAGCTGAGATCTTAAGTGATATTAAATTGCGTTAACTTCTTTTTGTTTTCTGTCTTTAGATAAGACTCTAGTAGCTCTTGGAGCTTCAGGGCAAATAAAATTAAAGGAGGATAAGTTGTTAGTAAGAGAAATAGCTAGAGTGTTGTTAGCTGAGTTCCGTGAAGAATTTAATCCCATAATTAATCTAATTTACCTTCAAACTAGAAAGTTGTGAAATGAATTTCACTTTCATAGTCTATTTAATATTATTCATTTTTGTAAATCGTCCTTGCATCCTCTAGTAGTTCAATAATAGCATACTATCCATTATTGACAGTTTCCAAAGAGTAGTCAGAGCGGCTCACGACTAACAAGAGTACTCACAAAGGTTGAAGGCTCCAACCTCACCTGCGTCACAGACTTTCACAGAGTTCTAGCCGACCCCAGAACCTTCAGAGCCTCATATTCAAGGGTAGAGGTAAAACCCAGCTGAGCTGACAAGAAATTAAGACTTTGACTCTTCTTAAGCTCACTCCATATCAGTATCTAGTCTGTATGATTCAAACCAATGAGACCAATGGAATAAAACAATTAAGATTAATCAAAATAAGAAGAAGAACCATTATTGACTTCGAAGATTTTACTTCTTTCATCCTTTGTCTCATGAACATTGTCAAGAAGAGGGATACAAGCATCTGAGGATATTCTATTTATAATCATCTATTATCTATCCATTAGAATTTTAATTTCAGAATCTTAAATTTACCCATCCATTTATCTCCCAAATTGATTTAGGTTGAGAGTATTACCTCTTGCTTTGGTCAGCTTCAGTGTTACATCCATACATACTTGTGAGCTCGACCCAATTCTGGTAGCAAAAAAAAACTGCAAAACCACTTAGTCTTAGTTTGTTTATCTAGTGCAAAGAAAATTACAGCATGAGAAGGCTTGCATTCTCCAGTTAAGTTTCCTATTGTTCCTGGATTTATCAGACAAGTTTCCTGCTTCAAATTGTCTTACGTATCCCATTAAGGAAAGGATCTACTTACACTGTTTAGTGTTGAGGAAATTTCCCAAATGATTTGCACTCTAAAGATTTCAAAATGCAAGTTACTTATCTAAAGGCTTTCGGGAAGAGATAGACACTCCCTTAGTCTGGTTTTATGGGTTCTCTCTAATTGGAATGAGGTTGAGTTAAGGTTTTTTCTTTGAGTAATTTTACTGTAAGCGATTTGCTTTCTGTTCAAAAATATTATTGTCTTGATTATATTCGTATTTTGAACTCATAACCTGTAGATTAAAAGTTGGGAGTGTAAACTGATAATTAACTTGATTAATTTCAATGGTGCATCATTACATACATCATAGCTATCTCTTCTTTCTTGGTGAAGATTTCATCTTCATCTTATTTAAGACTTTTATAGTCGGTCTCTTCCTCCGCTACTCCATAAGGCTTAGCGTCATCGGCATTCAAGCGTTCTACTACTCCATTCGGGGTAAATCCAACATCTTGAATCTTGCGATAAAAGCCACGATAGACTTTAGAAGCGCCAACGCGGAATGCTTGCCAAACAGTTACGAAGATTAAACTAAAGCACTCAGATTTAAATTTCAAGTTAACATCGCCCTAATCTTTATATTTGAGCTTTAGTTTCCTTATGTAAAATACTAGTGAATATTAATGTTTTAAATGATCTTTATTTCTTTAAGAGAGATTAAGTCTTGGCTTATTGTTGATTATTCTAGCAAAGTCATCGCTATTACTAGTACAAGCAAAGATAAGTAATAATACTTTCATTTTAAGTCTATTAACATTAGATTTTCGTTTTAATTTAGTTTTGTTTAAATTAAAGTTGAAATTTCATTTATATAAATTGAATTATTAGTAGAATATTTCTTTAAATAAAGTAGAAAATTTAAAATTAAAAACAGAAGATTCGTTGTTCGTTCATTTAAATTCTATGAATTCAATTACTTCGACTTTGAGATATGAAATCTCTTTAGAACTCATGCAACAGAGATATTTCATTCTAATGCTCATGGATGTTTGGTATTTAAGTTTGAAATACAACATGAATGAAGAATCATGCAAATTTACACTAAAGTTAAAGACGATGAGAAACATTGCACTAGCTTATAGTTGCTCTTTAAGTAAACAAGAGACAGATCTAACAATACAGTCTTTAACTTCTTCGTAACTGTTTGGCAAGCATTCCGCGTTGGCGCTTCTAAAGTCTATCGTGGCTTTTATCGCAAGATTCAAGATGTTGGATTTACCCCGAATGGAGTAGTAGAACGCTTGAATGCCGATGACGCTAAGCCTTATGGAGTAGCGGAGGAAGAGACCGACTATAAAAGTCTTAAATAAGATGAAGATGAAATCTTCACCAAGAAAGAAGAGATAGGTATGATGTATGTAATGATGCACCATTGAAATTAATCAGGTTAATTATCAGTTTACACTCCCAACTTTTAATCTACCCAACTTCCTATTTACCTTCATCACTAACGACATTCACCTTCTCCTTAAGACTTTTGAAACTAACGAACTTTTAATTTTCCATTCAACATTCTAGTTAATAGTGTTCAGTAACTGTGCTTCCCTTACACTTGCATCAAACAAATCTTCTTAATTAAATTAGTTAGTTCGTATGAATAATCATTTAGTTATCAACTCATTGTTCTCATTGCATGAAGTTTGTCTTGTACATTTCCTTTCTTTTCCTGTATTTTCATTCTTCTTGTCCCTCTTTCTTCTACTTCTCGGTTGCATTTCTTCCATTACTCTGATCATTTTGGATTTAGAAATAGGGTTCATGGTTGTTTCATCTTCTTCTTTGTCATTGCTTAATATCTCTTTCGCTGCCTGGATGTCTTTTCTTCTCTGCTTCATATCCCTAGGTCTTAATCTACTCTTGCCCTCTACAGTGTCTGGGTCGCCTGATTCTCTTCTGGGTTCTTCCTTGATTTCTTTCTTCACCTTTCTATCTTAATTGTCTCCTATTTATGATTGATCCATACCTGCGATCTGTTGCTTTGTAGATATCCCTTGTTAAACCACTGTCATGTGTTTGTCTGGAACCACGTTCTGCCCATGATCTAATTTTTTCTTCCATCCCTTTCAATTTGTCTACTGTTTCTTTAGGTGTTATTATATTATACTTCACATAGGGTCTACCAGGATGGTACATAGTGATCTTCTAGTTCATCGGTGTGAAGAAATCCTATTACATAATATCTCATGAGCCTTTCTAGAATATGTTTGATCTTCATTTAGTCCTCTGTGGTGCCTTCAAGCTCTGGGTTTCTTCGTCTTGTTAATCCTCTCTTCAAGAACCTCATAATGTGCTCCCTATCTTTATGACTATCCATTGATCGGCAAATCTCACTGACCTAATGAAGGAGTTCCTCGTGGTGTCAATCCAGAGCATGAATGTCTTTATCATATTGTCCCTGTCCTTATCCATTTAGGATACCACCTCTTTAAGGATTGACTCTGCCTTCATTAGCTTATAGCTCCATTGTGTATTAGTAGTGACGACAGCTTCCTGGGTGTAGTCATAAGTCCCTTTAAACACGTAGTATTCTCTTTCATCTTCTAATATTTAGTATCTTAGTATTATCTGTCTACAGATTTTAGGATTATAATTACTGCTATGGTTCAGTTGTGCGAAGCCTTCTCTAACATGCAATTATTAGAGAATAACCTGCATAATTTACCATTAGATCAGTTAGTGATGATTTATCTTACTTTGTGAGGTAATCCTATGACATGTTTCCAAATATTTTGACCCACTTCAAGCTCCAGCTTTGGGAGGATTACTGGCTTAATGAACCAGTTGTCACTCCTGTCCAGAATGTACTTGATACATCATCTGATCTGTATTCCGCTGCGGCCTCTACATGGTGTGACTCCACCGCCAGTATATCGAGTACTATATTATATCAATTCAGTAGGAATTATGCAGGGTCTAAGATGAAGAGTCTGTTAATTCTAAGGATGATTTAGTCTTTCCTAAGGCTACTATATCTTATAGAAGTATTGGACAGCTGTCATATCTTAGCCCCTAACCCAACATATTCCAGATGGTAGAGTGTGGACTTCAATTTTGATTTCATTGTCCTCAATTGGGGGCATGACGTGATCCTCCCGTACCCTTGAAATCCCTATCTCAGACTCTTCTTGAGTTTACGTTGTCTATCAATCAGCCTTGTCTTCGATGTTGAACATGGATGCGATTTTAGTTGAGTTCATGAAGTCAATCGCAAGACGCTTCATAACATGAGGGTCTGTATTGACATCTCCATCACTGTTCATTAATCTTGGGTCCGTTGTGATAATATGATCTACGTGGGGCATATTTGGTCTCTCCATTTACTTCCATTTCCATTTTCCATTCCATTTTAATTAATTATGTCTTTATGACACTTTTGCTCACAGGAGTTGACAGATTGGTAGCTCTTTCTTGATTCTATGGGAGGTAGTACACCTTATAGGTAAGTGAATCCAATTTCAATTTAGCAACTGCTGAACAGCGTGCCTTGTTTACCTGTAGGCTCAGTTGAATAGCTCTGAGGCTTTGGGTGCTGCTTCTGTTTCTGACTTTGAGTAGCAGTCTTTGACACAGCTTGGCCTCTAGCTTAAGGCAGCTGTGGTAAGGTCTTTTTCGTCTCCTGTTGGTCCTCAGCAGTTGCTCTCCATTTACTTCTATTTAATAATTACTTTAAGTTCCCAAATCATATGTAATAATTTACCAATTGATGTTGATCTTTATAATTAGCATCTTGAGTTGCTTGTTCTTACATGCAGTGGATTCACTGGACGCCACACATGCAGATTATTCTCTACCACTTTATGAAGGTGTATCCATGTTGCTTGGTCTTTGAATGTTCTACTCGCCAATGATGCTGCTTCAGACACTTGTATGCCTCTCTTAATCTATCTTGCTTTACTTACAATCATTCGTCTCGTCTTTAGCTAAGTCCCAAAAGTACCTAGGAGAAGAGTTTAGGATCTTCTCCTTTCAATCCTAAAGCCCTGTTGATCCATGCAAGCAGGGGAGACTTCTTTAACTTAGTTGATTAGCATTTATTCACAATCCATTTAATTAAATCAAAGACTAAAAGACTAATATAGCTATTAAGTATATATGTTATTTATGTTTAGTAGCATGAAGCATTTAGATAGAAACTTATAGTGCACATGACCGCAAATATTTGTTCCTTGATTATCTCGCTTATGAGTTGGAATTGGGCCGTTTTCTCGAAAAAACCTGATGCCTCCACCCCTCCGGAGTGTAGGGCAACCATCTTCGTGGGATCCAGGAGCGGGAGAGGAGCTCGGAGCATAGGTTGGTTGTTGAAAATGATGAGAAATAGATTTAACCGTAATAAACTACCTGAACCTACTCTGTCTATTCGGGTTTACATAAGAGAGAGATTAATATTATCTTAATTACCTATTGAAGGATTTAATATCAGTGTCTATTTGCACCTAAATTCTTTTTAATATTAGAAGATTGCTGTGGTTGAATTGTATTTAAAGGAATTCTTTCATTTCAGATGGATGCTTGTGCATGTCTAAGGAGTACAAAGTGTCCTCTTGAATATTCCTAATTCGTGTTGTTCCAAAGAACTGAATTGAAAGAGAAATGCAAGGATCTCCTTTGAGATTTAAACTAAATGATATTAACTAAAATGGATTAACAGAATGAAGGACTTAAGTTGAAAGACTTAGCTTCCATTTAAAGAAGTACATGATTATTTCATTTATTTGTATTTGGTTTTATAACTTTCCATAGAAATAGAGTTGTTCCATTGTGATGTCTCTGCTCAGTCCTTCGTAAGTCTGAATAAATTTTAATATTCGTTGGAGATGAGTTACTAGAGTCTCCTCCTGAAGAACCCTACAGAATTCCACAGATGGATCACATTGGGGTTTTGGGGTTTTGGGGTGTTGGGGTTTTGGGAACAATTCTCTTCTATTACTATTGTCATAATGCATTATGTTATCAGATATTATCAAAATGAATCTTTACTTCATTATATCCACCCACATACACATCTACATGAAATGAGTAATGCCTCAATTAAATGCTTTACACTTCTTGTTTCCAAGCCTCTCTCTGTCATATTGACTCCTGGGTAATACTCTTTAAAGCCTAAGCTAATAGAAACCAACAACAGATCTGGATATAAGTAAAAGATGGAAGTGAACCGTAACAGTCTTGATGCTAATACCCGTTTAAAATTTTATCAATAGCAAATCTAAATTAGAGAGCAACTGATGGTCAAATGGGATCTCCACCTAGTAGATTAAAGGTGAATTCAGATAATTCTTATTTTTATCTTTAATTCTTTATGACTAAAGATTACTAATAGTGCTTGCTTATCTCTATCTAACTATAGACCTCTCTGAATTAAATTCGCATGCTGATAATACTCATGATAGCATGAGCACTCAATTTGAAATTTCTTTTGGAGATGAATCTTTACATTCACATCCTTAAGATTGCAGCTTCAGGGCTTCAGGTTGAATAATAGAATTCTATTAAAGGAGTAAAGCTAATATCTCTTTCCAGATTTAAAGATATTAAGGTCTATGTACTCTTGCCATCTGTAGTATAAATTAATATGTATAAAGTCACCAACATGCAATCCATCCTACCGCCGAATGTTTAAAAAATGAGTTCATTTGATAGTTTTTCCACTCTATAACTCTCTAATGATCAGGAGATTGCTGTGGGTATTTTTTCTTCTCTTAAATCGTAAAGATGACATCGAATCACTGAGTGATATTTGGAAATTTGCTTCGACTTCTCGATATGATTTAATCTCTATGAATTACCTTACACCTACTACTCTTTGTTTTTTCTTTCGCTCCAAGTCTAGTAATTATTCTTTTTTAGCCATTTTCTCTTTGTCTTGATTAACAGCAGTTTAGTAAGGTAGAGCTTCTCTAATAGATCTTTTGATATTCTTTGTGGGAGCCCTACTACATGCTTTGAGACTTTCCTCATTTGTTGTTGATAGTAATCCTCTGTTATCATACCTGAGTGAAGCAATACTCCTAACTAATATTCTACCCATCTCCTAAAATTAGTCTCTGCAATCATTCTTCTCAGGCTTGTATCTCTCCATAAGTCCCTCATGTTGTCCTTTGTCTAGTTAATTGGTTTCTTTATAAGCTGATTGATTTCTTTCTTTATATGAAGCTGAATGTCACTCCTAGGTACTTGAGGGACTTACTAATCCTCACTGGTCCTCTAGAATGCTGCCTGATCCGGGTCGCTATGATTTAAGTCTTTTCTTCTTCTCTTCTGCTAGGCCTATGTTTCCCAGTGCATCTTTTATTTATTAATGCTTAGATTAATTCAGTTTTATCATTTGTGTAGACAGCAATGTCATCTGCGTGCATACAAATTCTCTCTTAGATTCGAGGGTTTAGTTATGTGATTGCTTCATTGATGTAGAGATTAAATAGGATGGGACTAAGTACTACTCCTTAGCACACTCCCATATTATACTCCTGTTTGCCTCCTTGATA
The DNA here is from genome assembly GCA_021441625.1 of Diophrys sp. 3 WChen-2021. Classification (NCBI taxonomy): domain Eukaryota; phylum Ciliophora; class Spirotrichea; order Euplotida; family Uronychiidae; genus Diophrys; species Diophrys sp. 3 WChen-2021. The sequence goes on from JAGYYO010000067.1 coordinate 10,189, forward strand.
TTCTAGTTGAGTTCCTTAGTATGGAATTTCTATTACCTCTTATACAGTTACTGAATATGCTCTTGTTTACAAACTTTGGGTTGCGCTCTAATCAATTAAATACTTTGAACAATTTGCATCTTCTTAAAGTGTCGAAGGCTTTCTTTATGTCAAGAGTAGCGAGATAAGCTTGTCTTTTTTGCTGTTTGTCTCCCTTCATTCTTTATAAGACTTTGAGTACATTGACTTGAGTTGAAAATAGCGGGAGGAACCCGTTTAGGACATTGGGATGTTGTCCTATATGTCTTACTCTATAAGGAGTTTTACCGTCTTCTCAATTATTTCGTGACTGGGCACGAGTCAAGTATTGTGCTTGGGTTCCCATTTTTGGACAAGATTACTAGCTTGACAGCTTTCAAATATTTTGGAATGCTCTACTTTCCGAGGAGCACTTTCACTATGAAATCCTTTCACCCTCTTTTGCCTATCATCTAGGAGAGAAGCTGGAAGCACGTTCATCGCTTTGTTTCTGTTGATTAGATCCGCAGCAAGATCTACTGCTACAGTTATCCTGATGTCTTCAGCGTGCTAGAGATACATTGGTTTCCGAACTTGTATTCTTTCTGTCATCATTTCTCATTACCTTAAAATATATTAAGACTTCCTTTTAGCTTCTATGTCCTCTAGTGGGAGTCCATAAACCACAACTTGATTGAACAGAGTCCCATTCTTTCTAAATTCATGTTGTCCTTTTAGCGTTTGGTCCATTCCTTCCATATCCAGTTTATGAAATGACTCCATCAATTCATCTTGTGTCCTCCTGTCTTCTCTCAGTCTTGACTATCTTTTCCTTTCTCTTCCCTGTCATCTTAGTGACTCCAACTGGGATTCAATCGTATTTAGCTCTGGCTGGTAGAATTCTACTTTTTCGTTCGTTTGTTCTCATCATTTAGCATTTAATATGATTAGGTTCTAGAGAAATGATGTAAAGATGGAGCCAATGGCTGTGATTAATTCTGTATTATCAGACTATTTAAATATCTTATCAAACTCAGTATCTTCTGTTTCCACTTTGTTATCTGTTTAAGCTATTAGTTCATTTCCAAAGTCTCCATTGGACCTTCAAACCCGCTGTTAACTCTTCCTGACCCTTTTATCCAAAGGGAATGGGCCCATTTGTCTTGCCACCTTTCAACTTTTTCAAATACATTAGTAGCGCCACTTGATAAGTTAAGGGAGCTAAAATGGAAGTTACTTGAGTACTAGTAAAGCAATCCATCACCGTAATGGTCTTTATAGTCTTATTATATGCTTACTTAGGGAATGCTGTCAGAGTCATGGTTTAGCAATTCCATTATTAATAAAGAATAATTCTGCTTTTTGAATGCCTTCTGTGTCAGACAGCTTCTCAGGGAAATCATGGGGAATTATCTCAATCTCTCTTTATCTATCCCACCTTAGTTAAATATTTGTACTATCTTTTATTTACCAGGATCCTACTCTACTTCAATGAATTTGATCGCATCCACTCTAACCAACTCTGCTAGCTCTCCCTTGTGATCGCTCCTCCCTATGGTAATCTATTAACTTGGTCTGTTGAATTTCAAGTTGGATGCAACTAGGTCTAGCCTGCTCTTTTCTCTCGTTACGAACAACATAATCTACTCCAAAATTCTTTTAAATTACTTTCTTGACCTTTAATACATCCAGATTGAAGTCTCCTACTATTATGAATCTTACACCTACTTGAAGTATCATATTTATCAAGTCAACATTCTGTTGGCATTTCCTATTATTGTAGCAGTTGAGAAGCATTATCTTCTCTTCTGTGTCATCTCTCGAAACTTCGATTATTTAGAGACTGTCATCTACTTCTAACACCACTCTGCTATTCCAATCCTTGCGGATTAAGGTCGCTAATCCTCCGTATTCGCTTTCTCTTGTGAGATGCTGGTTATAATTTATATGTATGAAGAAGTTCTTCTACCCTCTCCATGTCTCTTTGATAGTGACTACTACTGGGTCAAGCTCATCTAGATGCTTCCTCAGGGCTGTCAAGCTCACCCTGTTGCACACCGATCGTAAGTTAATTGACAATACTTTCATAGTGAGAGTTTGCTCCGTTGATAACGCTACTTCTTCACGTCTGTTGGTAGACGGCACCTGGTCATTCTCTTTTGTCTTGAACTTTTAAGTTTAAATTTCCTTATTTATCAATTCGATTACTCTGTTTAGTTTCTTGCTGTCCAAGGTCTTCTTCATGAATCAGAACCTCCCTTCCTCTTCTTCTGTTCCTTTGAAGAATGCAATGCCATAACCTTGGACCTTGAACATTTCTCTCACTCTAACGTATTCACTTCTCTTGACCTCAACGAGGGTTCTATCGTCCAGCTTTTCAATGTCCATCAGTCTATACATCAATTTGTGTTGGCTTGCCATTCTTTAGAGCCTATAATGGTTCGGATATGTCTCTTTTAAGTGAGTTTGACTTCCTTAGTCTGAGCTCCTTCTTTGCTTTTCTGACCTGATCTAGTCTTTCTGTCTTTGATACTATTAAAATAATATTATGCTGTATAGAGTAAGTGCTGTTTTGCTTTTCCAGATTTAAAATTCCGGGGTTTTCTTCTTGTTGCATCGGTTAAATGTGCTCCCAGTTGTTCTCTAGCAGCATTTGCATTCATTGGTTCCTCCGGCTTGGATTGTGCTCCATTCTTCGCCTCTCCCGCTTCATTGGCTCCTTCCTCGACATGCCCTTTGTGAAACTTAAAACCACAAGCATCTGAGAGTCCTTCAGAGCCGGAGTCTTGCTGGATGCATTGACAGGTTCACTTTACTTCTCTTCTTCCTCACTTGCCAACAATTCCTTTAGAAACTGCTCTGGAGTGATGTTTTAATTCCTGTCTCTGCTACCTTATCTGCATCTTCTTGTTTAATTCTACTCCTTATTAGGGCTTGCATCTTGATAACGATTGATAATTAAATGGTAATTCTTGTCTTGGTTTATAGAGGTAAGACACCCTCTTGGTTCGGCCCATTTCAAAAATAGAAATCTCACATTGCCTCCTGGGGAAGACTAAAATGGCCTCCTCCCAGTTCTTTCCGTTATCTCATTGAATAAAATCGGAGCAAACCTCGTTTGAGTCATTACTGACGGCTCAGTTTCTGCTTAAGCAACATCCATTGCTGATGAAGCACGAACTACATGCAAACCACATGAGAAGCCATCCCATCTCGTTTTAGGAGAAGAGCAGTACATCAGCTACTCATGTGATCGCTTCCGAACGTTTCCATTGTCGTCCACATTCAAGTGAACAGTAGCATCAACTCTGTTGCTAGTTTTCAAACTCATTGAGTTTGCCTCCACTTTCAATTTAAATTTATATTTAATTATGGGCTTGCATCTTTATACACTTATTAATTCAGTTCAGTTCAGTTCAGAAAATTATTAAATGTTAGCACGTACTAACATGGAGAGGTTGTCTCTTCTTCCTGAGAGGTTCACTCAGGGTGCTTCTGTTAACAGTTCTTTTTGGGTCAGGAGGTGCTTGTTCCTTCCCTTGATTTTTCTTCAATGAGTCTTGAGAGAAAGTTTAGAGAGGGGATGAGGGCTTAGAATGAGGAGAGGAAGGTAGAGCCAACCCAGATGATTGGTAGAGCTCTTAAGAGCGTAAAAGGGTTTTAGAGGTTAAGCAAAGTATCAGGGAGGAATGTTAAGAAAGGATGAGACCTCTGGAGCCTGTGGGGAATGTTCTTGGCCAAAGGAGGTTGTCATGATTCTCCCATAATTAACATTTCACACTTATTAATTAAGTATTTCTAATTAAATTAATTCTGTTTTATTTGAGTAATATCTGAGGTTAAGTGAGTGGCTAAGAAATCTAATAGTAACATCATCTACATTTATAAGAGCCCAACAAAGAATAACTATTGGTGTACATGTTTGTGTCAAATAAGAATAGAAATGAGAGACTCCTTTTACAGAAACAAACCTTACTATTAATATAGTAGTTTAGTGTTATGAGTGTAATTTTTCTCTTTGATACTCGAGGGTAATTTAGATTTATCAAATATAAAAAGTGTTTATTATAATATAAATGAATAAGAGCCCTCCAGTGGCAAGTGAGAGAGACTTAACTCCGTATTGGTGTTTCTTCTCTTTGCTATCTATATCTGTGTGCCATCAATAAGAGGTGAATATATAATTTAGTATTCTTTTGATTGAAATGCTAATATGTCATTTATTCACACGAGTCCATCTCTTATTGTCAAGTGAATTTTTATGAGTTCAGATAATGAATTACTACGATCTTGGGCAGGGCGCTCTTGAAGAAGAAGCATTGCTTCACAACCAGCTTCCGTTAGCTTATCATTTATCATGGAGAAAGGCTTAATATTAATATAACATATGGGTTAATAACATGCTACCAATGGACATTTAAGAAGAGATGCTGCATTGGAGTGGCCCCTTGCCTCTCTCTTATGAAAGGCTATTGTAAGTTTATGATGTAGATGAGGAGTCTATGCTTATGTCTTGTCTTCCAGGTTCAAGTGACAAAGCCAAATAGTATTCGCATTCGATCTCTTGAAGAAATTCCATGAAAAAAGAGATTGGAGTAACTTATCTCCTACTAATAATAATGTGTCAAATATGCCGAACACTAATCTGATTAATGAGCTTAGATTATTAGCACTCCTTCTTACAAAAGTAAGTAAGTACTTTCACTTGCATGGCATATTCTAGGGGTTTGAGGTTTTGGGGTTTTGGGGTTTTGGGGTAACAGATTATGACGGACCTGGCGAGGGTTATCATCGATTCCCAACTTCTCTTAAGATAGAATCATGATGCTGATCTATTCTTGGGGAAGGCAGGTTAGATTAAGGAAAGGATTAGGAGATCATTACTTCAGCAAACAAGGTCTAAGAGAGTAGGTTTAATATCTTATCTAGAACCTGATCTATTATATTGTCATTGAACCACTCACAAAGGTTTATTTCATAATTCAAATCTAATAGAACCAAATTAAATGGATTTAATGTTTACTCTAAGGTGGACCTATTATGAACACTTATTCTGGTTTTTAAAGTCTTGAATGGAGAGATATTTTCTGTTAATAAGTCAAGGTGTGCTTACAAAGTCTCTTTGCCAAACCTCTATTAGATATTCATAGATGAAATAATAATATGGACAACACTCGATACAGTCTGAGCTCTTAGAAACTATTATCTGTTTAAGTGGTAGGTCAAAGATGAATAAGAACTGCAATTGTGTTCATGAATTAATCAATATAAATTGCAGGCAGTGATTAAATTAGGTAGCACCTTGAGAGTCAAATGAACTCGTGTCGAATGGACACAAAGCAGGAGTTCCCCTTTAATTATCAGAGTCTATTGATTGATTTTCAATAGGCTTGAAAATATTATCACTTGAGTGTTTACCTCAGAACCTTCAAAAGCATTTCTTCTAGTTTGGATAATTAAATGACACTACACAATATGATGAAGGCCTTGACCCGATGTATAATAGAGGAAGTATAATAGAGGTGCTGCTAGACCTCTCTATTTAATTTGTGTATTCTCTCTCTACCATCCCCAAAACTCGAAGGTGAGAGTAATTATTATATATTGATTTCACTTTAGTTGCTTTCTTTTTATTAATTAGATCCTTGACTGACTAGCCTCATGAGGACTCCTGCTTGTCAAGGAGACACTGCTTAAAATCCTCTCTGTCTCTTCTCTCTTAAAGCATCGTTTCTTAAATCATCCGATCAGAGATGAAGGAAAAAGTAAAGGTACTTGCTTTATTAAGCATTGAGTGGACATCAAGTAAGAACAACTCTCTACAAAGATGCGATCTTGACTCAGACTCTTCAGTTCTGAACTGAACTTACTCATGTTTAATTCAAGTTTAGCCTCTCCCATTTGCTCTTGCGGCACAACTCCTAACTCAGTTATGACTTAACAGATTAAGGAATTGTGATCGAAATTTTTATAAGTCTTTTTGTCTTAAAAATGATGAAATTTTTATCAAAAATGAGAAAATTGGCATTTATTGCACTGAGAAGTAAGGGTAGAGTTAAGGAAGACTTTCATTAATTAAAGAACGTTCATTGGTAAGATGATTAGTGTATTTAATGTCATAAGACAGAACTTAATTAGAAATGCGTTTAATTATGGGATCAATGGCGGGCTATATCCCGCCACCCATGGCATTCGATGACCCGGTTCTCTTAGAAGACTATAAATGTCTCACTACTACCATTTTACTACTCAC
>JAGYYO010000068.1:0-16435 GCA_021441625.1 Diophrys sp. 3 WChen-2021
TGATGAACTCCCATCACCAAAAGCTCTAGACAGGAAAGAACACAGAAGAAGCAATAGAACCAAAAGAGGGAGGAACTCGCTTATGTCTCAAACACTAGCCGCCAGCCAGATTTAGTTCCCTCTACCCCCAGAAATCAACCAAAGACGAGCTCATACACGATTCGAGGACAGTAACTCAGATAAACCTATGGAACTCAAAGAGACCAAGACGCCAATGGCCAAGAAGTGGGTAATCCATTATTGAAAAGTTGGTGGGGAGAGCTTAAACTCCCATCCATGGGGCCTGGGCAATCAATTGAAATAAAAGAAGAAACCGAAGTAGACTGTAAAAATCCAAAGATAGGGCAAACCAAAGAAGCGCTTACACCGTTAGGAGAGGTCCAGGAGACCCTCCATATACCCTTCCCCCAACCACCATATAATCAGAGAAACCCAGAGGAGTAGACCAGGAATATTAGAGTTATAGATCACCCTTAGCCTAAAAAATCAGATGAAGAAACAACAGGAGATAAAAAAAGATAAATAAGAGAGACCCAACCTGAATTCTCATCCCAGAAGATGGAGACGCATCAATAATCGTAGAGAGAGGTTATCAGTCTACCTGACCCAAGCCAACAAATAGACAAATAAATACTGGATACGGAGACATCGCAAACAAACAATTAAGGTAGAACCACAAAGTTGAACAATGCTGATATTGAAGAAGAGAGAGAGGACACGAAGACTAAAGTAGAGGAATCACATCTAGCGTGTTAATGATTTTATCTAAGAACTAAGAACTGCTTCTTCCAAAGACGAACTAGATGAAGAAGAAGACGGATAAAAATACAAAGAACTCTTCAACACCTCATAATCATAATAACAATCTCGATGATTTCCCATCTGAAGAATAAGTTAATGAGCTTTAATATCATGTGGCATTTATAGATTCAAGTTTACACCTGACAGAATAGATGTACATTAGAAAGTGTGTTCAAAATAGAAACAAAGGAAAGTGTTTGATATAAAGAAATAAACAGCAGTAGTAGGTGCTTCATTAACCGTACCAGGAGCATAGAATGCTACTACTCAAGCAAGAAGAGTCAAATAGGATACATCTGCTATACCAGGAGAATAGCCGACAACTGGCAGAACCAACCTAAATAGATACTCTAACATAATGAATTAAGAGATGCAATGAAAATGAATAGAGAGATAGCTCGTGTCTAAGCATAGGGAAGGGACATCTATAGTATTTCTGTAATATCATCTAATCCAGATGTCATCATTGTGATAGAAGATTGTTCCATTGACTGCAGAGAGATATTTTCCAAAATGTAAAGATAGAAAGAAGGTTGGAAATATTTAGTTGAGATTTACCTCTGAACCTCTTGAACTAGATTCCCCAGCTCCTAAACCTCTAGATTCCTCAGTGCTCAGAGCCAACTATCTAAAACGAATTCCACCCAATCTAGTAGCCCTTGTTTAAATTCCCCTAGCTCATCTTACCATCTATTCCCTTCCATCGTATCTTACTTCCTTCTCTCGTACTTAATCTATATCTATAATTACACTCTATAAGCATTATACTATTAGTAATCTAATACCTTTACTCACAAATCCATTGAATCTGTTGATCTCATGGAGAGTCACAGTACCCATAGCCTAAGTCTCTATTTTATATATGCTTTGTCTTTCTTCATTTCTTTGGAGAATAGTAGTAGGGAATTGAGAGAGGGGTCTTAGGTTAGGGGCAATAGGGCATGATGAGAGGAGATAGGGAGAGATGGTGGAGAATAGACATGGGAAAGGTTTCAGCTAGTTGAAAGAGTAAGGGGAAGGAGGGGAGGGAGAGAGAGGAGTCGTAGCAGACAGGGGAGGGGGTGGGGGATTGAGAACGTGGCTTTGGGGTTTTGGATTCATGCATTATACTTTTGTCATTATCAAATAGATTAGATTCTTTTACTTCTGGAATTGGGATCATTTAATTCTTAGATGATTTACTCTTATACCTTAAACCAGCCACAGGTGAACGATACTAAGGAGAGAGGTTTAATTCTTGAATGTAATTAACAAGCTCACTAAATATTTTGTAAGAGTTTGACAATTCCTTTAACTCTGAACAAGATTGGAGATGCTATCAAGATAAGACTTTATGACTCACTGATCCTATGAAGCAAACACAGTCATTTCAATCCACAAAACTTGTTGCAAAGATTTAAGAATACCATAACTAGCTGAGCAGGCATGTAAAATTTTTCTGATAAATAAAGAAGAGAGGTCTTCAATGAATAGGATGATACACTCTTTTGATTTAAAAAAGATGAAAAACAGGTTTGCGATTGGGGGAAAATTCAAATTACAACCTTAACTATCTTTGTTGCTAGGCCCATGTTAATTTCTTATAGTGTTGTAAAATTCCTGGCTTGACTGATGCAGGTTAGATTTCAGGTCAAGGGATTGAGGAGAGAGTTTATGTAACCTTGATTGCAAACATGGAAGGAGAACTCACCCTTTGTAAATGAAGTGTACCTGAGCAGAGAATATTCTGAGAAAAGGCTTGCCCACCTTGCTCTCTTTACACACATACATGAATCAGACTTCAAGGACGGCCAGTAATTACAGAGAAGAGGATATAATTGTATAATGTTTGAAATAGATCTACCTCAACTAGCATTTAGATATTCAATTACTTTATAAAATAATCAGCCCAAGAAAGAATCTATTTCGATAAATTTCAGACAGGATTTATTCTATACTTGATTACTTAGAGAGGGAGATAGGTTCTAATCTATTCAATGCTTTCTAATGCCACTACCTCATTGTCTTTTTCATACTTTCCTCCTTCAATTACTTTCTCTTAATATATGATGCCAAACCCTTCTTCTCTTTCTCTGTCTATATATCTCCACTATTAAACTACGTATTATTCTTATACTTATTAATCAACTGTTCTTTTCTCAAGGTTAGTTATCCATTATAGGAGTTGCTTCCTCTTCAAGGGACTGTCTGAAGATTAAAGGGAATAAAACAAAGTCTATAATATAGATTTAACAGTCAAGAAGACATTAAATTCATGAAGGGGTTCTTAAATAGAGAGAATGTAATTCGATGTTTGAGAAGGAAACCTTGAGAAATTAACAACTTTTAAGTTTTCGTTCATCGTCTGGGATAAGTGTATATTCATTTTAGTTATTATTTAAAATGGTAGTTGATTGCTTCATATCTGAATTCTCTTAATGACTTTTTAAAAGATTCAGAGATACCCTTGTCAATTGATAATGTTTCAAGGTATATCTTATATCAAATGATGGTCATTCTACAACAGCCTTAGATCCAGATCCTCCATTTAAATTTATATTTATTAATTAATGTGTTTAATCTAAAGTGAATATCATGTCAGCATTACTAAATAATATTTGGTTTTATTTAACTTTATATTATTTATTTAGAGATTTCACTTCTTTCCTCATATTGACACTTCCACTCCCAATTATTATGCTAGATTATTCGCATCTAAAGCTCATGAAAGACATGTAGACATCTGTAAAAATAATATAAAGTCACTCCCACTAACTAATGTTAGGAGTTAACCAAGCAAAATGATAATTGCGTTTCTTAATCACTAGCAGAACAAGTACTGGTGACTCAGGTCTAGACAGTGCTGAGAAGACTTCATTCGGAGATACAACTAAAACGGCTTTAAAAGGGAGATCAACTTTCATTAAACACGATAATAAAACTTCATTAGCTGACATAGCATCAAAGACTAATTACCCTGCAATCAAGAATTGATCTAGTCGATAAGTCACAGAGGCTTGGCTTTCTCCCAAACTCTCAGTTGGTGGTTCAAAGCAAAACAAGCCATCTTATATGCCAAAGTTTTGCACTTGTTGTTGATCTAAACTTAGATAGAAAAGAATTGTGGAGACAAGAGATGATGGTGAATGTCTAAATTCTAATTCTATTAATGAGCTCTTAACCTTCTTCCATTCCTCCTTATTGCATTGATCACCTTTCTACCCTTCTTACCTCCAACATTTCCTTTCTTTTCTTCTTCTTAATTAGAAAGGGATTCTTGTAGACCTGCAAGGTCAGCAATATCAGGGGTAGATCCCACACTAGAGAAATCTTTTCTAAATCAGTCTCTGGAGTAGCAGTACTTGCAGTATTTTCCATTGGAAGGAAGCCAACTTCTCTATCTTAAATTATCTTATATTCCATAATGACTTTTACTTTCTAATCGTATCATTAGCAATAGAGAATAGATTAACTGATCCCTATTTAACTCCCAGAATAGAAGATAGCACATCTACTTCTCCATTCCTCAGTTTCCCAGACCCCAATCCTATCTATTTAGCTAAGTGATCAATATTGAATTGAGTATCCTTGTCTCATGAGTCTCTCTCTAACCTACATGAACATCCACTACAAGTCACAGTCTTCCCTTCTTTTTGTCTTTAAAGAATAGATTTATTAACGAGAGTAACATCTCTATTTAACTTCACATCTTCAAGTATTTCATCCATGGTCTGTACTGCTTTATGGATTATAGTCTTATCATTTAGTAATCTGAGTCGCATTAATCTCTTTAAGCTAGTCTTGTGTTTGTAGAATGTAAATGATTTTAGGGATCACCATTAGTAGATTAGAATAAGAGTGAAATATTCTTCTTTAATTAATCCTGAAGCAGCTAATCCCTGAATGATTATGCTGCCTTTGATTTAGTGTCCTTTTGCTTCTTGTCTCGTAGTTCATCGTAAGTGCTCATGATGATAGCTATGAGTGTGTTGAGGAGAATCATGAAGAAGAGGATCATGAATGGGATAAAGAACTTGACTTGGTCTGAGTTGTAGAGTTCTTTTAGTTTATTTCAAAGCAGCTCATGCTTGCTTGACCGATTTTACTGTATTAGTCATCTCCTATTCAGAAACATAAAAGCACTATCTCTGAAATGCACTGTATACTAATATGAGTAATTAATCCAATGCATAAAGTTTAAACTATCAATCGGGATTTGAATTTACCTATTAATTATATTAATTAAAAATGCATACTAGGTGATACTAATTGTGAGATAAGGGATGCTATATCATCCTAGTTGTAGAACTTTCTTTGGCGAGACAATTTATAAATCTTAAAAATTTTAGAAGTATTAAATATAAATTTTGATTTGTTTCTCCAAGTTCCTTGTCTTAAGAAACTCCTTAATAGAAGGTGATAAGACCATAACAACATCACAATATAAATCCATTCAAACACATATCTAAAATATATACATTTGACGAATTATAATTCTAAGGAACTTACCTAGTACTACCTTCTTAAATATAAAATTCCCAACATTATTAGTGAAACAAAATGCTTAACACACTGCCACTTTTGAGTTCCAATTATAAAACATTAATAAAGCTATGAATTTCTCATTGAACCATCATCTTACTGCATGCTTTATACTTTCTATCTAGCTTGACAGAGTTATAGACTGCAAGGAAAGATAATCCACATAAGAAGTTGAAACCATTATGTTCTTCGTATTGTCATTAACAGAGGGATTGAGTGTCTTCTCCATATTGGGTATTGATGGCTATCGTGTAGTATTCTGGTCTAATAAAGGGATAGATCTGCGAGGAAATAGAAGGATGAGATCTAGTTGTTTAAGAGTGATTCTCATTTCCATAGTTAAATTATATACATAATACAATGTATTTCTTTATTAACTAATTCATCATACTGGATTGGGGTTTATCAATCAGATGTCAATTCTATTATAATAGTAAATCTCTATAATTAACACTTTATCTCCGATACCTCGTCATAATCAGCTGCCTTAGCATCCTCAAAGTATCGATTCTCAATAATATTATAGACAGCTACTGGCATCTTAGCAACTGAATCTGATCTGAAATACCAGATAAATTAAAAGAACAGAGTCAACAACAGTGAGATAGCTACCTCCTTTGTTTATACTTTCTTCTTCGTTCTCTTCTTTGTTGTCTTCTTCCTCTTTGTCCTCGTATTCGGGATCCTTATGGGTTTCATTGTCACCTTCTACTTTAGATTGATATTGGCTGTTGGGGGTCTTATGCAAAGGGCTTGAGGAATATCATCCTTATTTGTTTTCAAGATTGCATCTTCTTGCTAATTAATCTCTATGACCCTGATGCCATTGGAGATTGCTGATCCTGAAACATATGAGAAGCACAGGAGAGGAGTGCCAATAACACTGGAGGAGGATTGGAGACATGCAGCGATTAACCTGAGGAAGGCGTATGAGATGGAGGAGGGAAGGAGGAATCATATGTGGATGATAAGGGAATGTCTCAGGGATGGACTAGGGAGGGAGCATAGGAATGAATCTGAGAGAGGAGTTAAATACTTGCATGGGAATGTACATGGGACAGACAATAGCTAGAGGAATATTAAGTCTCATGAGAAGCAGGAGGAAGTTAAAGAAAGGTATGCAAAGTAGGAAGACTAGCACAGAGAGATTAGTGGTGGGAGAAGACAATTCTGAAATATGGAGAACAAAAGATGGAATGTAACAGGATTGAAGCACTCAACCCCCCCCTAACTAAGGAAATGATAATCTCCTAGAGTAGATGATCAGGGAGTAGGAGAGGAATACTTGGAAAATGACTAAGGATTACAGAATGAACAAAGATGAGGAAGAGCAATGAGAAAGGGAGACAAGAAAGAGGGTCCCACGTTGAGAGGACTGGATTGAGTATTCTTTAAACTTAAATCTCAATGACCCTTTGTTATTTCCTTATGGCTATTTTTGGCATTCTAACTATCATCACTCCTTTCTAAATAGAATAACTCTCCATCACTATTAAAACTATGGATAGTTGGTTTACAATCTCTTTGTCGTGAAATAGCATCCAAATTGCTTCCCCTTGGAATATTATTTAATATCTAATTCATAGTTCCTTCCTCTGACTCTCATGTTCTCCTTCATCCGTCCATACTGATTATTATAATATGATTGATAATAGCATATAAGAGTTATTATTAATATGGCAGTCAATATCAATCAAAATAATTCAATAATGAATTACCTTTTAGAATAGGAATGAATGATACTTTAATAATCAGAGTCTTCTCTCTAATCATTATAGAATGAGTTCTGACATCTTAAATGAATTAAATTGTGCCTAAGTCAGTTGATAAGGCACCATAAGAGGCATAGACTATACCTGAGTTATTGAATATTGGATGTTAGTATTATTACGACGAGAAAGACAGTCCTTATAAATCAGCAACATAGAATGATAATACAAGGTTTTCAACTTCGTATAATATAAAGTTTGATTGATGATACTTAAATAAATGAATAATTGATCCTTCCCACCTCTTTCCCCATGTTAAAACTTGATGATAACATCTCTATCCATACTAATTCCTGTACCCAAGTCAACTGAATAACGCCCCTCTAACACATCACAACCCACCTCCTCTTACTCTACCCCTCATGCACTATCCAGATGTCCCAAATCCAAACTAAAGATAGAAGTAAACATATCACAACTACAACCTCTCCCAACTCTAAATCTAATCCCCCATCCACCTGTACTGTATCAATAACACCCACTGACCACCCAGTATACAATTAAGTTTATAAATAAATCAGATATACCAGACACTCCCAATCGAATGAAGAGACCAGCAAGAGAAACAAGGACAGCATAGGGAGAATTCAATACTATATCTAACGAGGGAGTAGCAACATGGAACCAATCAGTTGAGAGAGATGGCAATAATGTACTTATTTTGTATGATATGTTTAATGTTATGTAATTAATCTATTGGTAGAATGAATTGTAGAATGGGGGAATGCAAAGGAGGAGGGAGGGGTTTAGAGGATGTTTAAAGAGGGGGTGAAATGGGATGGATAGGGAGAATCATGGAAGTTGATTGCTTGGGAGTATGCTGGGTAGAGAGGTTTAACTAAGGCGGGGAGACAAGCGGGGAGGTTTGGTAGTTGAGAAGGAGGTGATGGGATTAATATGATATGTTTAGTTTATATATAATGATAGAGAAGATGATGTTTTGTTGTTCCATGCGGTTAAGGCGGATTCTAGGATTCTAATTATGCATTTAAGCGGCAAAAATGTCCGGTATGTATGAAATTTACGTGCAAAGAGTCCCACCGACAGATAAAGTCTGTCACTCTAATTCTAAACATTACTTCTTTACTTCTCTTCTTCAAGAGAGGTGTAAAACTTTACATTCTTTTTGAAGCCAACTTAGATTTTATCTGGCAAATAATAGTTGATGTGAATGGATGTAATGTGATCCTAATTGTTAGATCGAAGACGGAAAAGACAATGCTAAAGGCGATGATGCTGGAAAGTTTCCTGTTGTGCCTCTGTTTATGTATTCAACAATGTTATAACTTTAATTGATACTGACACTCTTGATAAAGAAATCAATGGAAGATCACATGGCCCTATTGGTAATGCTGTTGAGAAAATGAAGGCTCTTAAAAGACACTCATTGATTCAACTAAACTAAGGCTGATTCTAATCTATGATCTTTACTCTCTCTCTCTGTTTTTAAGCGACAAATATGTCTGTCATGCATGGCATTAAATATGTTAAGAATCTAAAGCAGGTTATATCTTCCTACTTACTAAGACTACCCTACCTCACCAGAGGTGCAGACAGAGTCTAACACAAGACTCGCCTGTCCTACTTCTCTTAACATAAATAATAAGCTAATGGAAATGGGAGATTGATTCAAATAGAAGATCACTTTGAGAGCATCTTCTCCAATTGGTATAGCTATATCATTGTAGGAGTTAAAGGCAAAGAAGCAAGGAATTAATACAAGGTTCACTGACCTGATAAATACATTTATGTTGATACGAGCTTTGCACGATGGGACAATGGAGAGATGACAAACAGGAAGGCGGAAGAGATGTTTAGAAAGCTATAGAGCTGCGAATAGGAGAGATTAAATGACTAACAAAGAGGACTGGAAAGGAAAATTCACATGGGCTGTTGGATCTACTTATAAAGGGGATTAATTCAGAATGTTTAGAAAGAGAGTAGGTCTGCCGGAATCAGATAAAGAGCTAGTCTTTTATAATCTTAATGAGAAACATAATGTAGCTGTACATTTCATTAGCCTATTAAGAAGTCCTTCTGCATGAGAGAAATTCTATCTCTGGTTTCCCATCCGTTGATGTATTTATTTTTACTATCACACCTCAATTTCATAAGCTTAGAGATTCCGCAGTTGACTGTCTTCATGATTTGTTCATAGTTATTGAGGACTAAGCTACAAACACCACATTCAGCTAATTCCCTTAAGTGGTTCCTGAAATTATATACATAATAACTCAAGCGCTTCAAGAAGAGAAAGAATCATCTAAATATATGATTGAGTCAGTAATTGATTTTCTAAACAGGTGCCACTACATTAAGGATTATGAGTATCGAATATTATGAATGCAAGAGGAGATGTTGATTTTTATACGAACGAACGAAGAGTCTGGTTGTTAATCTTAAGGGAAGTCTTTAATATCTAATTAAATTGGATTTTTGAAATAGCCAACAGCACTAGATCCAGGTCATCCCTATTAAAAACTGAAGCTCCTCATAATTAGTTTATCTCCATCAAGATCGCGGTGAGCCCTTGATGCTAATTCTCTGAGCCAAGAGGAAGACCAGTTAGGTTGAGACGAGGGCACTACATATGATCTAGAAGTAAATCCTAGCTGGGGCTTACTCTTGTACGAGAGCGGACATTGGATGGATGGATGTATAAGAATTCTTAATCGATTTCTTATCTATCTGCTATAAAACTCTCTGGAAATTTCTAGAATTGAACTACATTAGCAATTGTTAAGGGGGTATGTGGTCATATAATATCATTAAATCATCACTATTTACTAATGCCATAAATATGGAACCATGATGCCTTGCTTGGACTTCAAGGATGCAACCACTAGCGATCCAAGTGGATCAAATGGAGTTATAGAGTTGGGAGTATTGAAGGAGAAACAATAAGTACTGGCTCCTAGTTCATAAATCCGAGAACCTTAAGTCTAAAAAATTTATTTCTCAGAGCGGATATTAAAAAAATTAAATTAAATCAACAGGATTTAAAGAGGAGAATGGTCACTTTCCTCAGGTAGAAGTAATGAAGCGCTTGGTTTAGTAGGTAATGGAGGGACAGTTGATTCTTCATACAATACATTTTTATACTTTCTTGAGGAAGGCAGCAATATATTTCTCATTGTTGAATTTCAGAGGTATCAGCTCATACAAAATTATACTAATTCAATCTACACTCAACTGAATTATTCAGGTAGTGAATGAGTATGCCGAGTCACTTCTAACTCTCTCTAGATTGATCCATTGATATTGAATATATATGGAGTTAAACATTCTTTAAAGTAAAGAAAGATAAAGTTGAACAATTAGTATCTAAAGGTATTCGATACTACATGTGACATTGACTAATGGGTGCAGTGATCAAACATTAGCAAGAAATTTACTCTAAACTTCTCGAAGATCTTAAGGTTTACGATACAGCTCACTAGTAAGCCTAAGGCTAAGAACTCTAAGATCTCCACTCTCTACTCTAAACAGAACTCAACTAGAGTAGTAATTGAATCTGTTGGAAAGATAAAACTATCTCTTTGTAGAGCAAGATCTAACAGCTAAAGTCTCATATAAATCAAGAAGACATCTATTTCAAGCAAGGCCTTGCTCAAGAATTCCAACACCACGAAACTCAAAACAAGAAACACCTTGAACTAAATTCTTAGAAGAGCAAAGACACATGAACAATCAAAAGAAGCATAAAATATAGAGAAGATATAAAAACGTAAAGAATCTTGACTATAATAACGCTATAGATATGACTAAAAACTTAAGACATAATTAAGAGAAATGGATAATTATTAAATGAAAGAGGAAAAGTAGATGATGCAAAGTTAATGGATAGTAAGGCGCAATTACAGATAGCAAGAGAATAGGAGTATAAGAAGAGATTAAAAGACTTTAATGAATCATAGAAAGAGGTTTTGATAGTATAATGGATAAGTGTTGGGAAGTGAGATGACTTGAAGGTATTAGAAGATGTAATTAGAGTATAATAGATTAATGATGATGAATAGAAAAAGAATATGGAATCTAATATTTACTTAGTAATAAAACAATTAATACTAATTACTAGGAGAAAGAGAATTGTCTTAACGAATGAGAAGTATGTAAGAGAGAAGTAAACCAAACAAGAATAAACATCAATAAATGCAATCATACGAAGAACTGCTTAAAAAAGAACTAAGAGATAAACAAAGTGTTATTGGTCTCTAATTTACTAACAAACTTAATTCAACAAGAACCTCAAAACATGTGGAAACATGACTCATGTAAAGAAATGTCTCAATGAAGAAAACCTCAACGCAAGGAAGGACAACGTCAACTAACAATACAGTATGATCTCTGTTTATACAACCAGCAAAGATGCAATAATGGGATCAATACAAGTCCAGGCTAAATATGATACTCAACTCTCTTAATTCAATCTCTGCCTCATCTTCTTCACTCTCATAGTCGGCCATCAAATCAACCATCATTTTAATTATTTAGCTTGTGCAGAGTTTAGCTGGAGTTCAGAGAAGGGGCTTATTATTTAACTGTCTTCTTGTATCCTTTATCTTCTCTTCTGCTAGTTTCTAGAGTGGACTGTGTTTACTCCATTTGATATCTTTTGGGATAGATGCTAATCTAAGATACATGTGAGTTCATTGACAATTTAATGATGAGTTTACTCATTATAAAGTAACTCTCCTACTTATTTAGCAAATCTAATGTGATCTTTCTCAGATTATTCATTTCTACATTCTTTCTATCTTCTTCAGCTTAATCTATATTGTCGACTTTAACTTCTTAGTTTCTACCTTAATAATATTAATCTTACATTAGATGAATAGCAACAGAGGATAGGAGAGTGGGAAGGGTCCTACAACACACAGCTGGCCTTTCTAGAAGAACACTCCTCACGAATCATTGAGCATTGTCTAGATCTATCGATGTAGAAATGATTACTTCGAGTAATAACCTTTATTAATAATCTAAATGCAGGTAGAAGTAAGTATTCTTCTCTCTCTTTTTAATCCTCAGCATTCACATCTATAAGACCTAATGTAACAAAGTATAATCCCATTACTAACCCTATTCTCAACATTAAATAAAACCCCTATGTTGATAAATTGAAACGATTGTATGGTAGAGTCACTGTTACAAGGAGATTAATGTCATCATCTTGTTTTGCTTACGCTTCTTTTTTCGTTTCTTCCTCCTCATCGCTTTCGTATTTTAGATTTGCATAGAGTTGAAAAGAGACATTAATACTCTCAGTCAACAGCATAAAATAAAGTCAACATTAGTGATAATATAAGTAAATACTAAGCAGTGTCTGTATTCATTAAACATAGGCAGTATCTATTCCGAACTTCCAATCATTCAACTTTGAGTTTAAACTTTAAGAGGCCTACATTTCCTTCTTAGCAGATATACATATCATTCTCAATTACGTTATTCCAGTTGAGTTCATTCTAATTTTATTGTTCTAGCGATAATTAATGTAGAGTGGATCATCAGGGTCAATTTAACTTTTATCATATGATTCTTCAAGGTGTGTCTAAGTCTTTACATTGTATTTGGTCATACATGGTTAATGATCCTCTTCCTTTAAGCAAGTAATGAGTTACTACTACACTTAACTACATCACTCCATTGGTTACTACACTGAACACCAAAAGTCAATCATGTATGCTGGACTTGCTTTCTCATTAGTCTATTCCTTAGACGATTCTCATAATAGATTTACATAGAAGTGAGTATGTTCTCAGTAATCACTCTATTCATTGCATATTCAATATAAACAGCTTAGAAATATATAGTCCTGTTTAATAGAATAGAGATGTTACAATATGAGGCCTTTGCTTAGCTCCTCCAAAGAATTTATCAATTTTCATTTCTGTTAGAGAGGATTATTTTGCAGTCCTAACTATCAAAAACTCACATGAGATTGAGTAGAGAGTCCTATTATATTTAATTCCAAACATACTCATTTACTAAATTGTAGAGAACCAGATCAATTAAGACTTTCAAAGAAGATTTTATTTAAATTCTGAATTAAATGTTTAATAGTTAGTTATGATGAATATTCATTAAATCAACTGTCATCCTTATTTCATTAACTTTGTCTTATTCATTTCATTCCTCTTCCTCTATTGATATTTCCATTGTCATCTTTTTCTTGGTGTCACCTATCCCTAACCTTGATAATTTAGATTTAGTGTCGGAGCTCATTGGTGCTTTATATTCTTCGCTACGTTTTATCTCTTGCGCTGTCGTGATGTTCTTTTCGCATCTCTTTGCCCCATCCTCTCCCTGCCTTCTACTTGGACTGAGTCATTAATCCTTAGAAAGATTGGTCAGCCTTCACCTATCTTTCTACTATTCTTAGTATTTTCTGCCTATTGTCCTCTCCCTTCGATCTGGTCTTCACCTATATTTGCTTTTCTTTTGTATTCGTGTCACAGCATTAAACTTCATTCTCCATCCTTCCTTTAACTTAAAGATAGACTCTTTCAGTGCTATAAATAATACATGGAATGGTCTTTCTGGGTAATACATGTGATCTTCCAGTTTGTCCGCACGCAGGAATCCAATCTAATAGTATCTCGTGACCTTTCAAAGATATGCTTTATCTTCTTCAAAGGTGCCCTCGATCTCTAGGTTTATGTACTTGATCAAGACTTACTTTAGGAATCTCATTATCGAGTTTCTTGCCTTTAAATCTATCCACTGGTTTGCTTGTCTTACCGTTGCACCCTTTGTCACTTTTTATTCAATTTAATTTTCAATTATTAAATAGCCAAGTATTATTTAGCTCCCAAATTATAAGATTATAGGTACAGTATCTAATGCTTCGGGATTATATATGAACATGTTCCTTCTTGAAGTGTTTATAGACACCCATGAATTTCTCAATCTGGCCATTATATATCCTCGGTCCAAGTATTTCCACTAGACTCTGATGTTTCATGTATTGTTGCGCTGGGTTCCTGCATGAGTTCCATGTATGCCTTGCCATTGGTTCCTCTTGTCATACTTGTCATAAGGTTATGATTGAGTTATGCGCAGCCTTTTCTTACATGTAAGTATGTTTAGTTAACCTACAAGGTTTGACGATCATATCTGTTAAATTTGTGCATCTTATTTATAAATGTAGCATTAATCCTGTGTTATGCTTCCATCTCTTCTAACCCACTTCAAGTTCTAGTATAGGTAGTATTAATATTTCGAGGAGGCTAGTAAGAGGGATAACAAGAGAAGGGAAAGGCCAGAGCTATGAGAAAGTAAACGATGACAGTCAAGTACACTCTGACTGATGGGATGATAGAACTAATATAAGAAGTGCAGGAGATAACACCTCACAATGTTAATGATCCTCAGAGAAATGAATCCTTGAAAGACTTTGAGACTATTACAGAACCGGAGTAATGATGCAATTTTTAAGAAGGGTTAGTCCCACTCTAGAGGACAGGATTGATTTATTCTTTAAGAACTTAGTATTAATTTTCCCATCTTTCCAGAATGGATTTAAATACTGAGACCTCTACCTGGTGGGACTCAAATAAATCCAGGACTATGTTGTGCCCATTTATGGGAACTGACCAGAATCTAGGATGATGATTCTACTTACTGAGGATAATCTAGTCTTTCCTAAGGCTGCTATGTCTCAAACAGAAGTATTTGACTGAGAGAGTGTTGACTTCCATCCTTATTTAATCATCTTCAATAGAAGTGTTTAGTGAGATTCTCATTCGTACCCTTAGAAGCCCTGTCTCATTAGACTCTCCTTGAATTTTAGCTGTCAATCAACCGATTATTGTCTTCAAAGTTGAATATGGATAGAAACTCTTGCTATGTTTGTTGAATTCAGTCTTGTATTCCAATTTTGTAGTCGAATTTATATTTTTTGAGGTGTCTGTCTAAGACTGGGATGCAGCAGGTATGATCTAGTGGATTTATTGGTTGCCAGCACTTACATATCACTCTCTATCTCTAGATATATATCCTGTTATATATTTGTTGAGTTATATGTGTCCATACCCCATGATCCTTGAATATTCTTCTTGCTTTGATCTTCTTAATTATCTTCTTAATCATCTTCATATTCACATAATCCTATTCCATTATTTATTCTAAACTCCTCCTCAATTAGCATTCTAAAGTTGAAGACTAAATCTAATAGACTAAAGATTGAATCAATTTAAACTTTAGAACATATGTGTATTGGATTCATTCATTAATTCATTCATACTCATTCACCTACTGAGTTTCTCAGTAGTAGTTAAGAATGTTAAACGTACTAAGTAATTTAATTAACCTTCTCCATGACTGTTCACATATTTATCGGGTGCATTAGTAATATCTTTAACAAGATTAGCTTATATACTTCTGGACACATAAACAGATGGGGTTTGTCTCATTCCACTTGAGCTCCAGCGAGCCCTTATTCATAAGAATGAACAGGAGGGAATCTTGGCTTTAACTTATTAATCTTCAGAATCTCTACGTTTCCTATTTACTAAAGACAACCTGAACTATTCATCTCCATATGACTTTCTTTCGATATCAAATCTTCAAGTAACTTTCTGTGATTCCCATGATCTTCTCTTTAACTATTCTTCATTTAATACAATTTAACATTCGTGTATTGGATTGTAAGTCTAAATTTATATGGAAAATAATAAAACATTAAAGAAGAAGAATTAAGTATTAGTCTCGTCTTTAGGGGACATTTTAATTAATTAACATGTCTGTTAATCATGTCCTGGAGCCATTGGTGTCAAGCTTTTGGAGCTTGGTGCACTCTCTTCCTCGCCTTGTTGCCATGGGGGAAACCTGAGGTTTATTGTGGCGCTTCAGCTGTCTGACATGGATAATGATCCTCTCCACGTTATTGGGAGTACATTGCCAGCATCTATATCTAAAATCATTTCCTGTTGACGGGGAGGCGAACGATCTCCTCGTTGAATGCTTAATCGACTCATAACCACGATTCGATCATTCATCAATGTGCCTCCCCTCATAGACTCAACAGACTATTAATGACTATTGAGTCTAATTAAGTATTATGATTTGGAGTTGAACTCCTCATACTCTATCTATTGTATTTTCTTCTTTCTTCATCAATAAGTTGTTGTGTTGGGTGCCATTTATCAAGAGCCTCTTATTCTAGCCAATTACTTGCTTAGTAACTCTTCTCATCAATAGTTGATAAAATCATTTTGCGAATCGAAGGATTACCCATACTCTACTCGATTTTTTTGATTATCTTTTAATTAAATTAAATTAAATTAAATTAAATCATAAGACTTTCACCGGGCCATCCCCGGATAGAGCTCTTTGGCTCGTCTGTC
>JAGYYO010000069.1:0-16375 GCA_021441625.1 Diophrys sp. 3 WChen-2021
GAGTCTTTCCCAATAAAGGTGAGACTAGCAACTGGTTCCGCATAGTAGGTGTTTGTGTCTTATTTCCATTCAAAGAATAAAAGGCGCTCTTTATAAATTTAAATTTAATAAGTAAGTTTTACTTCTAATTGCTTACCATCAGAGTGCATCCAAGATGTTGTTGTAATGCATCCTGCAAGCAGCAAACATTGATAGTTTCAAGAGGTCATCTAAGCATTGTCAAAGTTTTTATGGATGGGTGAGCAAGCTAATGTGTAAACAAGCAGTGTTGGAGCCCGCATTTCTCTCAAACACTCATGCATCTGGGCTCATTCTTCTCTCACAACTAAGGTTCGTGACATGCGCGCTTCAGAAGTACACAGAGTGCCTTAATCTTTAGGCTCGACTGTAAGATGCCTTTTGTCATCACATTTATCAATAGCCTGCTAATACTCTTTCTTCTTTTTTAGTTCATGGAGGATGTCCTTGAAGGTTAATTAGGGTCGATTAAACATGCTCAGTTCCCGGAGGATGTCCGGGGCATTTTAAAATCTTGCTTTTACATAAATTCCTCAAACCATTCAAGTAATCCTCTTAGGGAATCCCTATTTAACTCAAAAGTTAAATAAATTTTAAAGAAAGAATGGAAGTCCATGGAGGAGAGACTAGACACACTCAACTAAAGCTAGCCTATCTATGTTTAGCTAGATCCAGAGATAGCCTAGGTCCTAAAGATCTCTAAGGCATTTACTGGTAAGTCAGAGTCTAACTGATCCTTAGCTGGAAAGAGCAAGCTGGGCCAATCTAAGTGACCTCTAGAGTAAGAAGAGGAAGAATCCTCTGTGTGTAGGAGAGATAGTAGATAAAGATGAAGAAGTGAAGAGAGACCTCCAGAAGACCAAGAGAGAGAACATGGACTTAAAGCTAGAGTTGGATAGACTAAGGGAGTCTCTCCTTGATCCTACTAAGAACTTGAACCTCATGGGAACTCCAGAGAAAGGTTACTCAGTAAAAGGATGTGGACATGGGATCCTCAAGCAAAGTGGGAGTCAGGAGTAGATGATGAGTTGATGACTTTAGTTATTAATAAATTAAAGAGACTCATGTCTTAATCTAGCATGTAAGAGAGAAAGGCCAAGTACAAGACTATGAAGGACAAAGGCCTCGAGTTCACTGATGGACTAGTCTATTCCTTTTTCAGAGAAGACCAAAGGCAAGATGATCTTCAACTGTCCTGACTAATAATGCAGAGGTAAGGTAACTTTTGCTTACAGTACCTAGTCAACCAAGCTAGAGTCAAGACACTCAACTGACTGTGACTATGTTCCTACTGGTGATGACTTTGGGTCTAAGTCAAAAGAGAACTCAAGTGCGTTGAAGAAGAAAGACCTAGAGTCATATGAGACATCTAAGTACTCAGACTCACGAGTGTAAAAAGTTGAGAACTAGACGAACAAGAGTGAAGAGGAGTCTTAGGGAGATGATGAAGACTACTCATACCTTCAACACTTTTAGATCACTATTTTGCCTTTAAGGTTGACCTTTAACACATTGTTGGAGGTTAGAAAGTCCGACTCATACTAAATGTCACTTAAAGAGTGAAGCAGACAGCTACAGTCACCTTGACTAGGTTTTGGGTTTCGACTGGGACCTAGCCTTTGTCATGTCTTTCGTAGGTGAGGCAGTGAACTTCTGGCAGTTCAAGGAGACAAAGACAGTCAACTTGGTTGCCTTCCCCAAGAAACACACTATTAAGAAGAGACAAGACAACAAGACTTTAAGTGAATGAGTTTACTATTAAAGAGACTATTAACAGCACCTTCCTCATTCCCCTTGACTCCCAAGAGTCTTCTCCTGACCTCTCTTACTTGTAAATAGTCTTGGACTGACTCAGTGAGTTAGACCAGCAGTCAGCCATAGTCAATAAAAGTGTTTGGTTTGCTAGTCTATTTCTGATCTACTGACTAGGCTTCCTCACTTGACCTTAGACTAGACACAAATAATAAACTAATACAGACAGACCTTTCCAAGTCCATCTTACTTGTTTCCTCTATGCCATCCACCTCTCCATTGGCATGAAACATCCTGAAGGGAACTTGGATGTAGGGGATGGACATATAGTGAGAGTCTTATGAGCCATCAAGACTTGAGATGAAGACATGAGGACATAAGGTAATAATTAATTAAGTTTAATAACTTCTGAAGGTCTCCCTATGCCAAGGAGGTAAAGCACTTTGTTAGTTTAAGGATTGGGGTTTTGGGGGGAACAAAAGCAGAGCCAATGGGAAAGCATTACTCTAAGTCCCTCTCTTATGCATAGAAAGTGGATATATTAGGAGAAATGAAGAAAGCAAGAGAAGGTATTCATAGAGTTTGAAGAATGCAGGCTTCTAAGACTAGTTGACACCAGCAACCTGTTTAATATCGAATACACTGATAGCCCTTTGATCCTCCCAGAAGCTATCTCTGCGTTAAGATTGTAGTTTGTAAAGTAGACATCTCTTGGAGTCGCTCACATGTCATGTATTCAGAGGAGGACACTTACCTCTGAAATTTATTTTACGCTAAGACCGCTATTAATTCTTCTGTCAGGTGAATCACACTTGAGCAACCAAACAATGGATACTAGATGCATGTCCCACTTTTATTGGGAGAGACTTTCTCAGTTAGAGCCTAACAAGTTTATCATTCCCTGGAGCACATTGTCGCTTCAACCTCCCTTGATAAAAGGAAGACAAAGTATTGAAGTTCAATATAGATACAATATGTGTGTTGACTAGATGGAACCGTCCCGACTGATGGACTCACAAGGATAGCACGCCCTTCGAATAAGAACTTAATTGACTAGGTTGAATTCAGAGTGACAGAATATTTTCCTTAATACTTCACAGGTTCTGGACATCCTCCGGTATACCATATGTGGCAAACAAATAATGTAATGGACACATAGTAGTATTCTTAGCGACGGAGCACCTACATTGGCTATTACTGTGTTCTTTAAGACGCAATACTCATTTATGAATGTTGCTGATCCTAATAAGGCTGTGACAATTGAAGATTTTAAAAATATTGGAGCACAGCATCAAAGGTTTATGTGATAGGATCTTGGACAGGAGAAAGGCCAATTTAGTTTTAAGATTTAACAGAAGGGCAGAATTGATTTCTGAGTTTGAGAATCCTCCTTTACTTAACTAGCAGGGGTTTCATTAATAAACTAGCATCATAATCACTAGTATTAGTGAAGAGAGGAATTAAGAGCATGCAAGTAAATTAGAATATGACGCTCTCTCCCCTCGTCTCTCAAATGCATGCAAGTCATAATATAAACCCTAAATCTATAAAACTCAAGCGAAAGGTATGAGCGTTTTGGGGTTTTGGGGGTTTAACTCATAAAAAAGGGAGTCTTCACATTCAGTCCTTCTAGTTTAATATTACAGAATAATATGTTGATCTACTCTGACATAGAATGCTCTGTTTCATCATTGCAACTCAGTAAATACATATTTTTATCCAACTATAGCATTGCTTCAATCATAATTGATTGCCATACACTCATAGTAAAACATCAAATAAATAATTTAAAATTGGAAGAATTCTAATCACTTCTGCCGATGTCTTAACTATCTATCTACATAGTGTCTGGCTTTAGAGATGTTTTGTACTCATTCGAATAGGGACTTAATAAGACTCCAGATTAGATCTCTTAATCCTTATTCACTAACAATTATTTGAACAAATTTAATTACTATTAAATGTTATGTATTATACTTAATGACTTCGAATCACTTTCAATGATGGCTGGCATCCTGACCCCAAACCTCAAACCCGAAACATCATAAACACTAATGACTAGGCGTGTCCAATCCATCTTGGCTATTGTAAATTAAGTTCTTTATTGATTCCAATTCTTTGCTCTCTATAATTAATTCATATAAGTGTATTATTTACAAAACTAAGATTTCATTCTTCTTTAAGATACATTAAGAGTTTCCTTTACTAGAGGTTCCATAGAAATGACTTATATTAATCTCTAAAAGATTCCCTAGCAGATCACCAGCCGCTAGGGAACTTCTTTAAAATCATACTATAATAGCAATTAAGTCCACCCTCTGGGGTGTAGTGCAACCATCTTGGATATCCGGGAGCAGGAGAGGAACTCTCCGCATAGATTAGTTGTCAAAAATAATGAGAATTAGATTTAAGCCTAATTAAAAAGGTGAACCTACTGTATCTATTCGGAGTAATATAAGTGATTCAGATATTAATATAGTTATATCATAAACCTAAATGAAAATTGCTTCTTCAGTTCTTTAAAGTAGAGATGAGAAGGAATTTGGACTGATTGAAGATGCCTACCAACAACCACCACTTTAACGTAAGTGTAAATCCCATCATGAGTCAGGTTTAATAACTAATCATGGAACTGATCTATTTTGATATCCACTTACAAGAACAAAATTAAATGAATTTAATGTTTACTCTAAGGAAAAACTAATATAAAGACTAATACCAGTTTTTTAAAGTCGTGATTGGAGATATTTTCTATTTTAGATGAGATAACTATAGAGTTCAGTGTACTAACATAGTCCCTTTGCCAAACATTAGGCATTCATAGATTAAATTGTCATATGGAATGAATATTATTGATGGCAACCGTTTTTTTGTCTTTAATTAATTATGGTTTTATTGATTTCTTCTGGAGAGTTAGTTGTTCATATTCTCAATCCAAATAGCATCGACAGGTCCATCAACTTTAAAGGTGCCTGTTTGCTAGTTTAGGTAGGAACCTTCCGCACGGCAGGGTTTGTTTACCTGTAACCCTTCAGTAGCAGGCTCTGTGGGCTTGGGTGCGGCTTCTTTTCAGTCCTTTGTGATGCCGTCTTAAACACGACGAGTCCGAGCCCTTGACCCGCCGGGTGTAAACGTTTTCTTCTCTCCAACTGTCTACGGAAGGTTCCTTGGCAACCGTTAATGGTTGAGAATTAATTATAAAGAGTCAGCTCTTGCTTATTGAATAATAGCATTAGCATTGACAGTGCCAGTGCCAGACTTTACTTCTGATCTAAATCAAAAGATAAGTGTCCCCTCCTCGTTGCCTCCTGCGGACCTTTGCTTTCAATTGGGGAGGGTTGGGCTAAAATACCATTTTGAGCCTTTACCTGTTTTGGCATCCGTATGATTATCAAAAGTGAGCAAGTTAATAAGCTTTTATCACTTACCATATGATTTGTTTTAGTGACTTATTTCAATATCATATGTAATGTATGCCTCAATATCTAATCCTTTTAAGATAGAATATATGTCGGTGTCTTCTTAGTCAAGTGAGTCATTCACCCCAATTAATTAATTCCTAATCTGTGTTTAGAACAAGATACCAGAGTGCATCATCTCTCTTATTAGGCTACAACTACTCTGTTGATAAAACTTTTAGAAGAGAAATATTCCAGAGCTGCTTCAAATGCTTCTTTCCATTATAGTCATGTAGTCTGCCTTCCACCTGAATAGACCAGCATCATAATTCTATCATAAGAGTAGTTATTAATTTCAGAAGGGAAGTTAGAGTTTTTCCAATATTATGTATGGTTTACTTTATCAACACACTTACAAAAGTCTATTAAGAGAGAAAAGCTAAACTTTCTTTATCAAATGAAACTAAATTGGACTACGTGTAGGTATTATAGTTACACTGTGGGGATCTCTGGTCTTTGAGTTGACTCTTACTAGAAGATGTGATTAAATTTTTATTTAATAGAAGAGAGGTTACATTTGCATGCCCAGCCAGCAGCTCTTCCAAGGGATCCCCAATTAGAATTTTCTTATTGAGATAAATGTCCACATTCTCTTCTTATTGAATCGCACTTCGGGCCTATCAACGAGTGTCAATTAAAGGAGAAAGGCAATGGATGGAAGTAAACTATATGATCAAGCCTTATTATGGTAGACTCACTTTCCTTTTAAAGGCTTGCATGCATGATTATTTAATTATTAATTATTGCTTAATAATGGTTATTATAGTATCAGTCATGGCATCCCATATGAAAGTATTTTAAAGGCATGCTTTACCTGCTTCTCAAAAAATTCAAATGAACTTGCTTTGAAGAATATTGATAGCCTAAGCTAATAGAAACTAACTCTTGGTCCGATTAAATGTTAATGATGGAGGAGAACTGTAACAGTCTTATGTCAGTGTATATAATCAATTTAATTCAAAGCGAATTTAAATTAGATAGCAACTGATCGTTAAATGAGATCTCGATGTAGTTCATTTAAGTCGTGATGACAGATAATTTTCATTTTTATCTTTATTTCATTCTTAATAAGGACCATATCATATGTAATTAGTGTTTTAACTTCTTCTAAACAAAGTCCCTTCTGGATTAAATCTGCTTTGGGGTTTTGGGGTTTTGGGGTTTGGGGTTTTGGGCAGGTGAGACCCATGGACTTAATTAAAAAAGAAAGGTTTAAATGCCTCTTGCTAATTATTGGAGTCGAGATCTTCTATTAATTATCTATTTGATTAATGTTGGCCCTAGAGTTAGTAAATTCAATAGAAAAGACGATGGACTCGGTTCCTTTCTGCTCTAACACTTTATAAATCATTCCTTAATTCTCATTCTAATAGAGAAGTATCTCAACAGTCTAAGCTCTTCGAAACTACCATCAGACGAAAGCTAAAGAGGAATAAGAACTGCAACAGTGTATCTAAAATATGATATTCTATTAATGGTGATATGGAGATGAATAAGGATGGATGCTGCATTGGAGTGCTCCCCATGCCTCTCTCTTACCTATGGCTATTGTGGATTCAAGTTTATGATGAAGATGACTCCCTGTAGTCCCAGCTTTCGAGAGTCACCATCAGATTGATGAAGAGATCGGAGATAAATGAGAAAGTCCATCCCTTACTTCACATCATTTAGAAGCAGTTTAAGAATTAATTAGAGTACGGTTCAGAGTACCCTATGCCTCTACTTAAAACATTAATCCCTTGATTAGCATATCAGAGATGGTAGAGAGAGTAAAGGTACTTACTTAATTAAGCATTGAGTAGTCATCAAGTATGATTAGCTTTCAACAAAGATGAGATCTCGACTGAGTCTCTCCAGTTCTGAGCAGAACTCACCCATGTTTAACTCAAGTTTAGCCTCTCCCATTGGCGTTCGCGGCACATCTCCTAACTCCTTTATCGCTTAACAGATTAAGGAATTATGGATCTAAATTTGTATTGACTTTTCGTGTTCCAGATGACCAAAACATAGTGTAAAAACATAATGATACAGTCACCCTACCGCCGAATGTTTAAACGATGAGTTCATTTGATAATTTTCTACTTTCTAACTCTCTCTAGATCAGGATATTGTTGTGGGTCTTCTTTCTTCTGCTAAATCGTAAAGATGGCATCTGATTGCTGGGTGATCTTTTGACATTTGGCTTATATATTGTAATTCGATAATTGAATTCAACTACTTGTCTTTAATACAGAAAGTAATATATGTTAAGACCTTTAAATACTCGTTTACTTATATCCAGAATCTAAGCTTCACCCAATTGTTAAATACAGGAGATGTCTTAAGTTCTCTTTTGTCAAGTAAGAATTAATAGAATGAGTAGTAGCACATTACACTAACCCTGTTTAATACTCATATGGCAAGTAACTCAGTTGCTTTATCATGTGCATTACACAATCTCATCAACTACAGTATTAACTAAGCTCTTGGTTAATGTGCATACACTCTCATTAATCTCTTAGATACATTAAACAGTACTTCTCTCACCTGTTCTGTCCTTGTCTAATCCATGCCTGCAATCTAATACACAATATTAACTATCTCTTAATATCCTGTCTATATTCCACACGTCCAATTAATCCCTATAATACTCTCTGATGGAGTATAGATTGAATAATGTTCAAGTGTTTCATACAGTTTATCCATAAGACAACATGAATCAGATGAATAAGTGATTCAAACCTACTCGAGTGAGATAATATTTCATGATATAATAGTTGATCTACTCTCTCTCTACTCGTATATGAATACTATTTAAATAGAGATAGATAAATAATCATACATCGTTAAATTGATCAGTTCGTTCGTATGTGTCAGGAGCATCTTCTCTGTCTTCTCCCTTCTTTTTCTGTGAAGAAGGGTTTTGATCGTATGTGATTCTTTTGATGTGCCATAGGTTAAGCAGGTAAAGAGGGGAGAGAGATCTTGTTGATTTGAGAGAGGATTTCGTCAACTACTGATTGCATATTAGGGTAAAGGTGAATGATGTGAGTATTGAAGTATTATTAATCATTTCTTCTTTGTAGTCGTGGGTAGTTTAGATTAGATATGCTATTCAAATTCATTGTCTTGTTATTAATCAGAATATCAGTTTCTTTTCTTATCTGATCCACAAGGGAGCCAGACAAGTCTTCAAACAAAGATAAAGAGACTCTAGCTCAGAAGTGGCAGGCCTCAGACACTGAGTTAGACGACTGCGTCTTGATCTTAACGAGACTTTAGAGACTCTTAAGTGAGTTAGAGAGCCCAGACATTGTACCAAGGCTATTAACAGCCATGAGCCAAGAAAAGGTTTTTAAATCCATTGGATTTTATAAACCCTTAATTAAGATCAATCAATTAGGGCATAACCCATAGTCTTTAATTATTCTACAAAGCTCTCTATGATTTTCGACGTAAAAGGAATCAAGAGCATCGATAAAATATAAATAGATGCCATTTATAAAAAGGAATCTTTACTAGTTCTAGTTTCATTGCAGTGTGTTAGCTTGGATTGCAAAGCAACCAGCTTCTCCTTCCTTTTGAGAAGTTAAGCCATGAACAAATTAGATTCTTCACCTCTCCATTAATAATTTTACTATACTCTTAATCAAACCTCGTCCCCAAGTACTCTATCTCATGGATAAATATAAGCAAGTGCATTAATAGCATCCTGCCTCTTTTAAATCACCTTTGGTTGAGCAGGGTACTACACTTTAAATAGTATAGGTTAATATCCAAAATAACACGAACTAGTTACATACAACCATGGAATGAATGCATATCCAATGTCTGTAGTTGACTTTGCTTTTAATCTACTTGAAATGTATAAGAATATACCTCTTATAAATAAAGCAATTGGTTAGGAATACAATACTAGAGACTATAATTCTTTATGAAGTTTCTTACGATATTAATAGAACACTTCATCCTTTACTGCTCCCCATATGAATGTGTTTCATGTATTAGGATGTTATATCATATAAGTGTTTGTTTTTTGGATCTACCTCATAGATTCGCTTCTTTTGTAATATATTTTCCATAGCTTGATTAGAGTTGATATATTTGTCTTTGAGTACTTGTATTTCTGTTTCTTTAGTGGAATGAGTTTCTTCTGTCCACTCTATTAAAGATTAAAATCTTCTTGTTTACTCTTTAATAAATAGATCTTCTTATAATTCAAGTTATGAATTCTTAGACACATTACCTAAGACTTGTTCATGTTATTTCTTCAATGGGATGACCAGTAGAACTCATAGGACTTTTAATACTTGCTCTCCTTTCAATATCTTCTCCTTCTTATTCTGCTTCTACTTCTTCTAAGTGTATGCATGTACTATTCTAAACCTTTAGTCTTCTTAACTTCGACTGCTTCCATCTCGTCTAGTCCTTCTTCTACTTTAGGAACTACATCTTCTAATCTTAGTATATTAAGATAGGGAGCGAGAATTTCAATCTTCTAGATCTTCTGGAGTTGCATGAACTTGGACAGGGATACAAAGCTTGACGAAATGATGCACAATAGGCTAAGTTGAGACAAAATAGGAAATAGTCCATGTTCAAAGATACTTTTAATTAATAAATGATAAACTATACCTATCTTAGTAAACCTTTCCTCTCTCCCCTTTGTACCAGTTCATCTCTTGGTTTAAATGCAAACTCATTCAATGCATAATGTCTCAAAAAAGTCTTAATATTAAACTATTTATCCCCTCTACATCTCCCATTGTAAATATATAAATAGAGTAAGGAGGTCGTTACAGAGTATGTCTATACTACTCAGCAGTTTAAATGATATCTCATTTCCTTCTATTTATCTATCATGTAATATAACATGTGGTGCATCAGATCAAGGAAGACAGAGATCTTTTCATTGAAGAAATTGTTAGACAGAGAAAATTAGTAGTTGATAGAGTGAAATTGAAGAAGGATCTCAGCAATTTTAGATTTTCATTCTAAAGACCATAACTCATTCTAATTAGTGATCTTAGCTATCTTCTTATGCTCTAATTCTTATTCTCCCTTAGACACAGTTGTAGGAATAGAACTTTCCATTTTAATTATTAAATGGGAAATAAGTATTACAACTTCGCTTATATAGATGAGAGTATTCCAAAGAAAGAAGGTGAGACTCAACCATTGATCTCTAACGCATGAATGGTCATTCGAAGGAATAGACAGTATAGCTGATGCATGGGATAGGGTTTGTCAGAATATCAAGAATACTACTTTTCAAAATACAAATGGAACCAGGTGAAGGAAGACCCACAATTGGATATTATTAAATATTTTATGCTCATTCTTACAACTGTTTTCTACTATTCTATGCAAGTTTATGATGGCAAAGGCCACATATCTTAAGTAAGGAAATGACAGTCACATGGTTTGGGTATACTGTATTCAAATGGAAGCACTAAGGTGTGGACAATTACCCATACTTTTTATACTCAGTTTCACTTAAAGTAATTATAAGTAAGCACACTTGATAGATTCTTTGTCGGACTTGAATCTTCAAGTGGAGGAACCATTGTGTTGTCTTGTCTTTATGGATCAGATGATTCTATTTAATATGGGATTATCTTTGAAGGTAATTTCAAGTTTTTATTTAGTTTTTAGACGAGAAATACTCTTTGATTTACTTACACTGAACATTAAGAGAGCCCAATGCACTCAATTCAGACCCAGCTGACTAAACTTAAGAGGTATTTGTCATGATTATAGACTCTACAAATTGAAATCGATAAAAATCAATTCTGACAGGCGCTCGAGGATTCTCAGGTGAGCCATAAGATTTTTAAATATTAAATAAGAGTTATCTTTCAATGCTGTCTATACTCTTCTTCTCTTAGACAGAGTTAGTATAACTTAGATTATCCATTCAATCGCTTCTTAACCCTATTCTGATCATATCAGATGACACGTATATGTTTTTATTATCCTTTTAGAGGATTCAGTCTAAAAACTTGCATTTGTCCATAAATAGCATCTCTCATTCAATGGAGAGGCTTAGATAAGTAGATCAGTTCAGTATATTAAACTAGATATTTCCATAACATGAATTACTCAGACAGTGTTATAATCCTAGGTGCCTACATCTCTTCATCTACCTTAAGAAACCAGAATCACTTTAGCAATGATAATACTAGTTTCTTCTAATCTATCTTTATTTTATAGCTCTAACGTACCTACTTCATTCTATTCCACTAACCTAATACAAAGAAGATCTCACCATTCCTTTATCAATAGAATAATCTTTGAATAATTAATATCTAACAATAGAGAGCGACATACACACCATTGACACAAAACCATAATATTTACAAATACTACCATGCATAATAAAAGAATATAACAGATGTCTCCCCATGGGAGCATTATCCAATAGACTACATGAAGTAGAATCAATAGTTATAACAGATCATATGTTATTCAATACTAATTATATTGAAACAGTCACTGAAGTAGAAATGGGAACGATCAATAATAGAAATGCATGGGTACTTGAGGATAAGATTCTGTGGGATGGACTTTGTTGATGTAGAGAATCTTTATGAAGAGGGATATATGATTATGCATGATTTTATATATTTGGATGTGATGGGAGAAAGACTGATTGCTTCACGTACATAGGGATCGCATGTGGGTAATTATAGATTTAAATTAGAAGTATTCCATGATCATAATGTGTTCTCTACTCAAGTATTCTCTATATTTGAATCTTAGGAAGTTACCTTCCTTCTTATTCAGCATATGGTTTCAAAGATGATAGGTTTTAAGGAGAAAGTTGATTAAAGGATTTTATAATTAGTTTGAGTCTGTGATCACACCTCGGAGAAATAACTAAGTAGAAACTATCTCGATTGAAGTAATTAACTCTTTGAATCAAGCAGATCCTTTAATTTAAGGTTGCATTATTTCTTAGTCCTATGTGACATCTCTAACCTCTTGTAGCTTATTAATTGGAATTAAGTTTTATTATTGTAATATGTTCTGATCCTTCCTCTAACATTCATGCCTTAATGATCTGTGACTCCTCTCATACTTATTACTTAAATATAATAAAGATGGAATTAACCTTCAATTCAAAGAGCTAAAATTCCTCTGTAGATTATAATTCAGTAGATCTTAAGATAATAAATTTAATTATCGGCCAGGAAACTATAAATATGGATGATCATTATCTAAATGATACACTGTGAAGGCGCTTCGACAAAATTCCATAGTCTTTGAGTCTTTAACCCTAATTGAAATTAGATTTAACAATATGGGTTTTTGAACAGCAGGTTTCAAATTTAATTTAATTATGTAGAAATTATAGATAATGATTAACCTACAATAGTAACAAGTTCAACACATAGCTTTACTGGTAATTTAAAATTAAGAATGAATCAGATTACTAGAAACATTCATCCTAGTCTTCAGATTGGTCTAGGACAAGCTTTGGGGTTAAAGTCTTAAGTGAGGTCTTCCATAGTCAATATTAATTATTCCTTTGACATAATATTCTAAAATAAATTTCTTCAAATGAGGATTTAAACACGGCACAGCTCTTCTTTTTCCAGAGCAAGCCAACACTTCCTCTTGTTACTCCTCCTAATACCTCTTCACCCCTTTCAACTCCTCTGATTCACTTGAGTCAGCATCTTTAGGTTTAAGGATTCAGACTTTATCTCAATGTTGTCTTTATCAAACTTAACTTAGATGGAAAGACTATTACTCTTGATGTTGAGGCCTCAGACACTATTGACAATGTTAAAGCTAAGATCTAAGACAAGAGAGACTCGACTAAGGAAAATGAAAACAAAAGACACTAAGAAGCAACTTAGTCCTTCCACAAGATATCCAAGTCATCGACTTCCACGTCGATAAATTAATAATCATCACCACCACACTTTCTTCAAATAATGTAATGAGGATGAGTAATGATGACTATAAGAAAGGAAATTAATCTTAATAATATGATGGAGTTTGACCATCAGAAGAGTTGTAGTGTACATCAAGTTCATGATAGATGTTGAATTCTTTTTGTGTTGAGAAAAAGTCGTCTGGAAATGATCAGCCGTACACTCAGTCTGTCACATCAGAACAGTAGCTCTAAGAACCTCGCATCTCTTACCTCTTGCCCATCACCCTAAGCTTGTGTGCTAAACCAATGGGCTCAGGTCTTGGATTAGTTTGGTCAGAGGAATAGCAAGTCTAGCTCTTCTTGCTATTTGCCTATTCAAGAATCAGCCGGTCAATGTTAGCATGCACACAATGAGTCAAACATGCTTGGAGCCTAATGACCATCTTCGGCCCTTTGCTACCTGTTGTGATGACTCAGTTAGAAAATGGAACACTATTTGGCCTAAATTGAAACCAGTTTCCCGGGAGTATTTTAAATGTTCTAAGGCTAACACAGTATTTAAGCCTACATCAAGTAATTTCTTTAATTTGTTTTCGATTTTCTCGATCGATGAGCCCTAACCAGATACTCGATTTTTCTTATTTCGACTTTCGCTGCTTCTCTTGTCAGAGTATGAATTAAGTATCACTCATAATAAGGGAAAGTCATATGCGTATCCTGCCTTCTTCGCTCCTAATGAAATGCGTGCTAGACCAAGTCTATTACCTCCCTAATCCCCTTAGTGATGTAATGGGCTCCATGATGCTTGCATGGCTGCCATTGGCTCACTTCTGACTTGCAAGGAGTGAGCATTTGCTTCATTACAGCTGAGATAGCGACATCCTAGGGAGATTGAAGTGATGTCAAGGGAGCTTTCCATGCTCCCATTAGCAATTGCGTTGCTTTATTGTCTTCCCTTGATTTATTAGATCAGCTTAATGCCTTTAGAGTTGCAATGACAAGAAAAATCCACATGTGATTCACTCATGAAGTCGCTAATGGAGTTCCCATCAAGCACACTTGCTTGTGAAACTAAGCTGCTGTGGTTGTCTCTCATCAAGAGAGACTCCATATCTGTGAGTTTAATCGATTAATGATATATTAATTGTGGCTAAGTCTTATATAGGAGGAATAAACTGGATGATAGTGAGAGGATGGGAGATAAGGAGAGAGAAAGGGTACTTAGCTATGGAGAGTGATAATACAGGGGCTGGATGTTGGGATTAAGACATTCAAGTGCAAGTGAATGCTAGGGATACATATGTAATAGAGATTGATCTAACTGCAGGAAGCATAGAACAATATCTAGTCTTAGGATCAACCATAGCAGATGATATTACTTCATTCACTACTCCCGCTTCCTCTCCACTGTTACAAATAGGAATATACAACACATAAGACTTCCCTATATGGTGCTTCTCAAACGGGTTTAATGTCAAATAATCATTAGAGGATTCTGGGAATTACTTAATATTAGGATCCATATCATCATCAGAGTCTAATCATTACCACATGGCATATGACTTAAGCAATGGATATGTCCCTTCTATTAATTCATAACTAATATCCGATAGAAGTACTCTCTATATAATAACTGAATCCCCACTAGGACTATCAATACTAAACCTTCACGTCTACATAACCCCAGCACCCATTATCATTTAGTAACAATCATCTCCATCTCCATTACAATCTAGACTATTGCATAAACACCACCATACCTCATTTATAAATATAATCAATAACTCTCGACACCCTCATTAAATATAATACGCTCTATCTCCATCAGTCAACATTCACTCCAAATCCTCCCTTCATGAATCAATTTCAATTATGCTAATTACTCTCAATTGACCCTTCTAATTGATATGAAACAACTTCTTCATTCACAGATGTTAGTGTTACTGTAGCTGATAGACTTATCTCTAACCCATCTCACTCTGTTATATCTAATTGGTTGTCATTGACTGATCATTCATATCGAATTAAAAGACAATGGAAGTAATGTAAGTGGATAATAGTGGAGAGGAGGGGATCACTATTAGGTAATGAGGGAATGAGGAATCTGTAGGTAGAGGGGAAGAGAAAAAGGGAGACAGGGAAGGTAAATGATGTGATGGGGAGAATGGAGGATGGGACGATGGTGGGGGAGAGACACTGATAGTGCAGATGATAAGGGATGAGACACTGGGGAGAGGAGGAGAGGGGTTTGGGAGAGAGGGAATGGGGGATGGGCATTATAGAGAGTTGTGATTACGAAATTAATGTTAAGTTTACTACTGTTATAGATTATTAGTAAACCTCAAAACCCCAGTAAAGATTGACACTACAGTCAAAGATTTAAGCATCCTAAGAGTTTTAAGAATTTAATATGACTTTATTTTTAACAAATGTTAAGTTAAAAAATAATTTTCAACAACCCACTTCTCTGTTAACTGAATCAACAATGACTGCTATAGAATACTAAATAATCCATCTATCTAACACAAGTAAACTCTTGCATTCAACAACTCTTGCCTACCTAAATGGTTGACATTCATATTGATATTTAACATCTTATCACCCAATCAAATGGAATTAAGAAGACACTGTTATAGTCCACCTTCCTTTAATCCATGATGATTTCAATCCAACTGATTATAAACTATAATTATGTATATCAGCACTTATCATCTTCTCTTGAATTACAATAATACAATAAAGTCGTCCATCATACAAGAATAGGATTTGATCTAATACAACCATCATCTATTATTTCCTTGGAAGTAATAAAGATTCTTCTAAAGAATTAACCTTAATCAAAGAGATATCGTTTATTATCCAACATTGAGAGGGAGATCTCAGTGATCCATAAGAATTCAGAAAGTTCTATAATATTATTAACTAAAGGAAGAAACGATCACAACATTCCCCTTGATATAATCTTCAGTGTAAGACAAGTGATCTGACTTAGATAATGGAGAATAGAGTTGAATTTAAAGCCATATCTAATCATCCACTCTAATCAAACAACTAAACGGATCTCCCAAATACAATAGTATTGTAGTATGAACTAACAACACAAACGTAACTAATGTAATCGATCAACTATTAGTGACAGCTAATGATAATGTATACTTCATGTAAAGACATGTGAAATGAGTTAAGATCATTAACTTGCTACAGGGAGATGATTAATCTCGATATTCAATGTCTAGGGGTGAGATTAGGTACCCCAGTGTTGCGATTGATTAATCAATCATTA
>JAGYYO010000070.1:0-16323 GCA_021441625.1 Diophrys sp. 3 WChen-2021
CCTTGGAACAACAATGTGTACATCCTTCGCTTAAGACCTCCTCTTGGACAGGCTGAACCAAACTAAGAGACGACTTCTACTCAAGTTCGATCAAGATCCCTCCCCATCCAAGATGAGTGAGAGAAAGACATAACATAGCAGACACATGCTGCATCCTTGATAACTTTACCTCAATATGGATGATGGAGGTGACACTACACACCATACTTATAATTAATTTAATCCTCAAGATTATTAAACTCAAGTTGATTTTTAATTTAATTATTTTAGTTTCAAACATTGACTGACTCAATCAATTTCTGATTGTTCAATAGAAAAAGATATCTAATATGAATGTAATTATGACTAATATAAGTAAAGAATGTTACATTATAACACAACCATCTCTATGAATGCTTTATTATCAAATTTAGAATTAATATAAAACTATTTAAATGTGATAGTTGATTAGTCTATAATTATTGTTGTATTGCTTTAAGCTATAATGTATAACATAAAGTCATCTAATGAACTATGAGCTAATGTCAATTTAAATTAATCTTCGTTTATTCCTTTAATGTAGTACCCATTAATATTATAGTTAATAATAGCTATCTCTTGATAGGTTCTGGAAGGAATCAAGTTAGATGCATTTGACAAATCAAGTTTTAATTGAATTAGATATAACTGAATTATGTGAGTAAAAGAATTATAGAATAAGAAATCAGGTGTTATCCATTCAGTTGGATCCACAAAGAAGGAGAACAGCAAATGCTTTATAATAAGTATTTACATGAGTAACAAGGTAATGGAAATCAAATATAGGGTTAGGGATGTTTCCTAACTATATTCCATTATGAGGAGATTATGTGATGTAGATTTCTTTATACAAACAAAGGTTATCGGTTAACTCATGCATTCTGAATCCTTCGCATTCATTTGTGCACGCATGATTATCTTTGGATATTTTTAGAAGTTTACCAGAAGGACAAGTGAGGGATTGTCCTGAGAAGGTGAAACTGACTTAAAGCTTTGTAAGAGGAAGGAAGAATAAGATCTTGAAAAGGAAAATTAGGATGTGGAAACCCATAGATTTGGTAAAGTAGTAGTTCATAGAATGTTTAAAGAGGGTTAAATGGTGTTTTAAAAGTATTGTTAGAAACCATTTAACATCTGGTGGCACGCTCATCCCTTCGAGACCAATTAATACGGGAGGATCTTTCGAATAAGCAAGAACATGGAACGGATTCGACAGAATACAATGTCAGCAACAGAGCAAGATAGAGTGTTAACTAAATTAAGAGAAGACTGGTAAACCATATTAGATAAATAAATATGACATCCACTGAAAGTGAATGAATAAACTAAATAAATGAATGGACCTTCTCTATGGGAAGAATACGCTGCTGGGATGTGGTCTCCTCTTCAGTCAGTCCCCATTCAGCACTTTGCCAAAGTTCCTCTCCTCGTTGCCCCCGTCAGGGGGAGAGGATGGTCGGGTGAACAAAGTTGCCTCCTTAGTTAACTGAGTATTTAACTCAATTACCTTTAGCTTCTGTCAGCATTGTATATGGAGAAGTTAAGTCCTTTTAACGTTCACTATGAATTTCATGTGGGATCTAGTTCATATTCTCTAGGCTTTTTAATTATATGAGAGAAGCATGAGCACAGGAGGTTAAGAGAGGTGAGTTCAGAATGGTGAGGTCTTCATTACTACACATCTTTGATAAGAAGCCGGGTGATGTACTAGCTGAATGGGATGGTTCAATCGAAGATTTAAATGCCGGAAATATGATCTTAAAGTCTAATGATCTCGCAGTCAGCGATAGTGACTTCCTTCCCATTTTGAGCTAGAATGGGCTCGCCGAGGATCAAAGGAATGCTCCAGAGACTCACAGATTCTAGACGAAAGATTTAAATGGAAAAGGTAAACATCATTCTAAATTGCCTAAAGAAGAATTCCATCTCTTGAATTAATTAAGAAGTTATCTACACCACTGTTGACTTCGGTCTTCAGGTTCTTGATTTGTGATAAATAGATATTCTCTAAATCTTTAGATATTTAGCAATGCTCAACATATCTTTATTCTTAAATCACAAAGGAATTAGGTTATTAATGGATTTATAAGATATCATGAAGTGTTGTATTCTTTAAAGACATATCGTACTCTTTAGAATGTAATCCTATGAAAAGATGTGCCACAAATGGATCTTTAATAATGCCATCACATGTTTGATACTCTCCATTTAACGCATATTTAGAGTATGAGATCCAGGTCTTCACCGAACCATGATCGATATGCCTGTCGACGTCATAACCTTCTTCAACATTAAACAGGATTACAACACGAAACTCATTGTTGCCTGTGTCCAGACACTTAGATGTCACTTCATATTACCATTGATGATCTGAAAGCACCCCATCTCTCTTCACTAGTTCACATTTACATCTTGAACACAGAAGCAAATCGAATGCATTTCACTCATCATGCCACGCTTTGTTATTTAAAAGTCTCATCTTTAATATCATCCTCATCATCATCATCATCATCAACATCTCTTTCTTTTGGAGCAAACCTTAGCCCTGGTTTAATCCATTTATTTAATTTTTATTAGTGAATAAGAGTTATAGTGATATAAGGTTAAATGATTAGTAAGTAAGGAAGTAAATCCGGATGGAAGGATATATATGTGATAATTAATTAATTTAATAATGATGTCTGCCTTCACATGTCTTGAGTTTCTTAGCATTATTGAGTTTTGCTTCTTCATTTGCAGTCTTTTCTTCTTATCTTAAGAAGTAATCCTTCTCCAACAAGAAGGGATCGATTTTCCTTGAAAGGTGTGCCCAGGAGTATACCTCTATCCCAAAACACCATTACCTCCAGACAGGGAAGTTTTTCCATTTTCTTTTAAGGTGTGCCCAGAATGGAAATTCTTCATAGGTGTGCCCAGGATGCTATTCATGCTTGATTGACTAAATCTCATCTTAGGACATTGAATATCGAGTTCAATGATCCTCCTTTAACACTATTATTATAGAGTTAT
Source organism: Diophrys sp. 3 WChen-2021 (assembly GCA_021441625.1). NCBI lineage: Eukaryota > Ciliophora > Spirotrichea > Euplotida > Uronychiidae > Diophrys > Diophrys sp. 3 WChen-2021. Next base: position 3,028 of record JAGYYO010000070.1, read on the forward strand.
CTAATATGTGAGTTTCTAGTGTAGTATGGTTGATCATGTCTAAGTCAGTTTGACTTTCACTTGATCTCCATTTAAATAATTCCCACCCTAAAGGTTCATATAAACTCCAACTTTGTCTATTTATAATTCCAAGTGGATCTGACCCTGAGTCAATCGAATAATATTACATATTTGTAAAGCTGGACCCACATAATGGTTGGCTAAGGTCTCATATGGAATTTGAGAAAATATTTGTATGTCGGACTATGTCTTGCATTGATTGCTCTTAGTAGAGGTGCCTTACTCAGAAGTCACTGCTGTTAAAGTCAGATTTATCTAACTAAACTAGTTAAGTCGTATTTACTGATGTAAATGATGATGGGTAATGTACTAATCTTGTGCTTGGAACAATACTTTTTGAGATTATATTTAACTAATTAACTTAATAATTGCCAGGAAAAGGTTTAAATCCAACAGATGTTTGCTTTCCTAGAAAATCATTAGATGGAAGTTGTGGAATTAATGAGACATTGATTAATTGAGAGCTAGAACTAGGGAGAAGTGGTTAAAATAAATAAGATAAAGGTGACATAAGTTAATGCAAGAAAGGAAGAAAACAGTGATCTTATTATTCATATTAAATCTTAAATCTTCCTGATTATACGAAACTGTTAGATGACTTTTTTTTCTGTTTACTAAATTATTAAAGTACATGTCTAGGAAATAAAATGTAAACATAGAGCTGCTGAGATTCAAATAAACATCAGTGATGGAATTTTTCTTGACGTTTAATTTAAATTAAAGTCATCGATAAACTATTAATAATTAAGGAGATTAATTCATCGGCACAACAAGCTCACATCACCTACAGAGCACCGCTAGCCCATTATCTTCTGTGTATTAATCCTCTAATACTTCTACTCCCTCGACTTCATCCGACTCCAATAAGTCAACTCTTTTAAAGTGCTCAGGCATCATATTATAGACTTCTAGTTTTACATCTATATTTTCAAAGATCTATTCAGTAACTGAAATATTAGGCAACCGAGTATGGATTATAGAAATCGAGAAGACATTATCTAAACTTTGAGGTGGACTCTCAAATGCAAAGACTTCAAACACTAGTTTACCTCTGAGTGCTTCCCTAATGCAATGTCCATTTAAATATCTTTATCAATCAATCAATACACTATAGAATCCCTGACATGGGCTTTCAAATCAATTTCAGGGATAATTAATGGATGAGGACATTAGATTGTTTTAGTTGTTTCCTTTTAGACTTATAGCCAAATAGAGGGGGAGTGTAGTGGGAATATGTGGCACAGGCAATGTAGACCAATTCACAAATGTTATCATCATTGGTTGGATGACTATTTACTACCACTGGAACTTAAACTCTAATCTTGACGACCTCTCTTTTTATAGTATGGGTTCCTCTGTGCCAAACAAACATTACTTACCTTCATCAACTAGCTACTCTCATTAGGAATATTTCCACTATCTCAGTTCCCTAAGTATAATGTACTACCTACCACTCTCTATCAAACGCATACTCTAATCCCAAGCTTTATAGAGTTCAGATGAACTTAATCCTAAGTAATCGAGCAGATTCATCTCTATATTCTTGCCAACTAAACATGCTGGTCAGTCTGTTTAATTAGTCTACATTGTAATCACCCATGCAGCTAATTTGATTTGAAGGGGAATTATAAAGAAATATTGGGGAGACTAAAGATACAGGAGAGAACTTAATGTCCGGAATTCTTTGTTTAGAAGAAAAGAAATATGATTAATAAAAGATTTAAGTCAATATAGTGGTGACTCTTGATGATTTTTACTAATGTACCATAGACAAAAGGATATCTGAATGTTTCTTACAGGGTAATTCATGATACTCATAAAGCCTGCCTGAAGACGCTGCTAAGCTTTAGACATATTCATTTGTAGTGAAAAAACCTATCTTTATAAAACCACTATGCATTGGGACTATCGATCCAACCATACTTCTTCCAAACTTCAGGATTATAGCCTTAACTCCTTGCTGCCTGAATTCAGACTCAACCAGAGTCGCATTGGGTTCTCCAATGGTTGCTATTAAATCGATCCCAACAACATACCTAGTTCTCTCTGAACATAAATGTGCTTCTCCGATGTTTATACCAGAAGAGAACCAACAACATTGAGTCTTCTAACAATGAATCATAATATCCCTTCCATCCATCCATCCATCCAATGTCCAGATGAAACAGCAGAACTTGACTAAAGGGAGATCCATAACCAGGAGGAGAGGAGAATACGGATACGTATTAGAAGCGATTCTTGATTATTTTAATGTTTAGACTTTATTTGCTAATTTGGGCTGACTACCTCATGCATTACTAGCTAGAATAATAATCGGCCGGAGATAATTTGTATATGTCAATATCATTAATTTAAATTATAGTAAACCGAGTGCCAAGATATGAAAGATATAAATAAGATTGTTGATGTGTAAAACACATCTAAGCATCATATCAAAGTAGAGATCTAAAATCTGAGATTATGAATTCGACTTCACTGCTAGACTAGCTATTATAGTTGACTTTGCAAAGAAGTTGAATCATTGTTATTTAGTTTTGAATGAGATTAATTCTAAATAATTAATGAACATATATATAAAAAATATAAGGTAAGTAAAGCTTAATGGAGTCTTAGTGTTTCTTTACCTTATCAATGGATGCCAGGCATTAGACATCCATTCATAAGAAATGCATTATATTTAATTAAATATAATCTACACTTCTTAATAGTTAATCTATTAATTCAAAAGTCTCAATTTCTGAATAGTCTAGTGAAACTAAAACTGTGGCACACACACCTGACAAAGTAAAGACAGCCTTTAATTAGTTATCGGTTATCAATAAATCACTAACTGCAATATCATTGTTGGTCTTCTTTGTCTTCCTTGTCTCTCATCAAAGAATTAATTTAAATGGAAATTAAAGTCGTGCTAATCTTCGCCACAGTCTAAGAAGCACTAGCGCCACTTCCTAATGATTAATTCACATCTACTCATAACCCTAAACCCTTTAATCCTCTTGACTCCTTTGAGTCGCCGCCATATACAACTCTGGTTAGACTTTTATTAGAATGCATTGAAGTGGCTAATCAAGGCATATTAGAAGTTTAAGAGTTTGAAATAGAAGAAGCATGTTTAATGAGAGACACCTAAACTATAAGAAACACATGCCCATTGAGAGTGTTAGTCAACTCTGGTTGTCACTGTGGAACTAAAGCCTACTCTTTAATATGAATATCCAATCCAATCCAATTAATCATCAAATCATTGTTACTCTTCTTATCTCTCTTTTAGGGGTTTGGGTTCAAGGATCTCTATGGGAAAGCTCAGCTCTGAAGTCTTGGTCTGCCCTTACATTAAGTGTATATCTGATATCTGCCAATTACATAAGTTAGGAATAAGCTGAAAGGAAAGTGATTCTTTAATATAAATGGAAGTCTAGATTTTATAGCGATAATGCAAAAAATGATAACCCAAATGATTTCTCACTGAAGAAAATAGAAGACTTTCCAACCGGAGGTAATCATCTTTCTATCCTACTCATAACTTCTTTCTTTAAGCATTCATGGTCTGAGATTGAAGACATTAAAAGGTCTGCGATAAAAGTCCCAATCCCTTGAATTTGCAAGGGTCCATAGGAGTCAACAATGGGAGCCTTAGGCTCAATGGAAGTGTCCAATATTAATGTGTTGGAAGACAAGGAAGAAATATAATAAATGAAAGATAAATAACCTTCTAATGAATTGGAGCTCCTTGACTTTAATAACGTCACTAAATCATTAAAGAATCCACAGCCACACAATGTGGTTCCATATTATTCATTAATCATCAAGGAAAGTGAAGTTTCAAGCACAGATTTAAGGAATGTAGTTGAATTCTGAGATGAGCTCTTTGCGGTGATTTAAGAACTCCAGTTTTTCTGAATTTTTATTGTTCAACAGGATTTCAAGTTGAGATAGTGGTTTGAAAGGCAGGAAAGGAGCAAATTTCATTTAGTCAAGGTCCTATAGTTGGAGTTGTAGAGATTTCATCTTCAATGTAGACCGTATAGTTCCATGAGTGAATCCCTGTCTCTGCATACTAATTTAATCTTTAAATCTATTTCACGGGCTGGAATTCTCTTATCTCCACAGGACCGTCTCGAGTCTAATGTATTCGCTCTAGATAGAATAGATAACCCTTCAGATTAAATCTCTGAGTGAATCTATGCTTCTAAAAAATTATCTTCTCATGATAAGCAAATTTTAATCTTTAATAAAATCCGAATCCCATCCTAAAGAGAATTTAAAATCTTAAGAAATGCATTATAATGATATCCCTTCACCCCTTAAAGAATTTATAAATAGTACCTTCTCTCAAATTCCTCCAATATGTCTATCCAACCCAATCAATCCTTCCACAGAGTCTACTCTCTTTACACTCTATTTATCTCAATTATATCAATCGTTATCTTCATGTTTGTACATTCATCATCATCATATTTCACTTATAATAGACCTTTGACTATTCTGTGAGCAATAAGTGAAGACTAACAGGAGTCAAAAGACCTTTCCACAGCTGCCTTAAATTCAAGATCAAGCTGTGACAAGACTTCTACTCAAAGACAGAAACTCAAGTAGCGATAGTCTGAGCTATATAACTGAACCTACAGGTAAATTGGGGAAGTTGTCGTTAGCTGTTGCTATAATAAGTTTGGAGTACATCACTCACGTCAGGCTATCAATCTCAACTCCTGTGAACAAAATGAGTCAAGAAGGCATAATACTATTGAGATTAGTAGATTGGGACTGAGAGAATTCAGAGAGGAAAGGGGAGATAGAGAAGTTAGTTAATTTAGGGACTTTGAGATAATTAATAAACACTGAGAGATAAAGGAGTAGGGTTATTTATTATCAGGGATGGGAATTAAACAACAAGGAGAAGTTACAAAAGATGATACAGAAGAAGGTGTTCTTCCTTTCCTAGCTTGTATCATAGGGCCTACCCAATCCCTATGATCCCCACTCTCAAGACTAGTAGGATACAACTCCCTGTAGAATAGCTTTTAGCATGCATCGACTCCTTCATAATTAAGATGAGATACCATATAGCCTGTTATTGTTAATTTAATTTGAAGTAATCATCTTCTTACTAGTCGTAGTCATCATATTCATCATAGAGTAATCATTATAGTCGTAATAATCGATCCTCTTCCCATTCATTTTCCTTCCCTGATCCTCACGCTCGCACTCTTTTTAATTGTTCCATCTTTACTTCTACTAATCATTCCTAACTGACTATGTATTCAACTATGAATACTATGTATTCAATCCTTAATATCATTCTCCTCATAACCATTAATTCTCTAGTCTCTCATCAGTTATTTCCCCTGTAATAGCTATTACACAGATATTCGTACCGACAGACATGTTGCTGGATCATCAAGAACTCATGGGAAGCACAGCAACCCAAAGACCGAAGAGCGTAAGTTTGGATTCCTTACTTCATAAATAAAACATTCATTTCCGGAGTCCCCGAATGAGGTTCCAACAGAAACAAAGCTTTTCGTAAGAAAGTCGGCCATACTGGCCAGGTTATAGATTATTCATAAATCAATTTAATATATTCTTAACTCCATAATAGATACTCTTTAATATTTACAATGCTAATAGAGTATTCAATCCTTAATTATTGCATTGATTACTTACTTATGGAGTATTTATATTGTATATGTTGAGGGTTGAATCTAATTGTCTCACTTGAGGGATTAATTGGGAGGGGTAGCTATAGTCTATCAGGGAGAGAGAGGGGATTTTTATATTTGTATCATCTAATTAAATTAATCATAATTTACATTAAGTTGAGAGACAAACTGCTATTTACCTTCAACTAAAATTAACACAAAATCATCTTGTAAACCTTAACTTAATAATCTCTGTCACTAAACACTACAATCGATATTCCAGGAAAGCTCTAAGTACAACAATATTTAATCTCTTGATAAGCATCACTCTCTTCAAAGGTAAAACTCTCCTCTAATTTTATGTGTGCCTCATAATTTATTGATTTAATACGCTGGAGTCTTAAGAGTTGCTCATTTCACTGGCAAGTGATCCTCAATCACATTTGAATTCTTAAGAGAAAGGACCTAAACTTGAGGACAATCCAGTAATTCGAGTATTGACAGGTTTGGGGATGGCACCATTTATATGGAAATAGACGACTTCTATATTAGTACCTACTCCAAGTACTTTACCACTTCCATGTACCGTGTCTCATTCTTCTGCAGGGTTCTAACTCTCCTCTAATGCTCTGAAGTTTGCTTGAAACTGAATGAACGAACTAAAAGTGTATAAAGATCTTTCTTATGATATTTAGTGTTGAGCATCACTTCTCCAAGCACTCGCGCTTTAGGGATTGTGATTCGAAGCATCTCTGAAATACTTAGAATTTAAATGTTACTCTCTTGTTGTCAACCTATGGAGCACTAAAGGCTAAAACGCAAGATAAGAGGTAAGCTTAAGGTCGATGCAGCAAGAGTGCTATTTAATGATGACATCTTTTTAATTTTACTTAATTTAAATATAAATTTAATAAATGAAAAACTTCCTTGATGCTCCAGACTTCTACTTCACTGAAGAGCTCAAGTAAGTCATCTGACAAGCACAGAATTGAACCCAAAAGGACTCATTATTGAGAATCTGACCTTCAATTTGAAAGAATCAATGTCTAGCAATATAAGTTCCTAGAGCTGTCCTGGACTTAGAACCAAGTTGTACAACTCAATTAATATAAAATGGTTTTGTGGAACATAGTTATTTCCACAAGGCATTCTTAGGAGCAATGCTTTATCTGGAGACGAACAAAAACTCTTACCCATGACTTGTAAATGAGACAAACTCTCTGTAATCTTTTAAAAGAGGATTCGATTGAGGTAGGAGGGAGGCTTTTAAACACTCAAAGATGGAGTCGGAGAGAAGTTCAAAGGAGAGCCTAAAGCTGTGATGATGCTTGACTGAGGCCCCTCTATTTATTTAATTAAGTCCCATGATTTCCATTTCTTCTTAACTCTCTAATTATATTATTAATAAAGTACAAATGAAGACTTTCTGGTATAACGTTAATCATAAATGGGGGGGACTTCAGTACTTGGATTGGGTGGTGATTCTCACATAAATCATTCCTTTTTCACCTGCTCTTTTATATTTTATTGACAGGCTTTCGTTGTGATGTCCAATTATCAAATCTTATAGCAACTCTAATGACTAAATTCAAGTGAGCTACTTGCATTTAGAAGGTTCTGTCTAGATTTATATCTAAATGAGGAACAAAGATTGAAAGATTAAGAGAATAATTTGTATTATGTAAGATACTCCGTTAAGGAGATTAATTTGATTTTATTATAATAGCTCTTGTTATAGAAGAGATCTAATCTAGTATAAAGAAGTATCACTTTCTCAAAGTTTTCCTCGATGTAGGTATTCCTTATCATTGTTAACTTTAAGTTCAATAGGTGAAGTGGAAAGGATAATAGATAAATTAGGCCTCTTTGGTTTTAGAGACTTTAGCATATATTAAAAAGCCCCCTTCCCCCAAAACCATTATTTCCAATACTACTATCTCCCTCTAACACTGATCCTTAATGATTAGACACACTACTAAAGACTCTCTCTCAACCTCAATTGCTGTAACTACTCATTCATCAGATCATATTCATGTTACGACTGCAAGGAGAGTGGAATCAATAAGTACTCAGGAGGAGTTAAGGGAGAGAGAACTACATAGAGAGATGTTGGAAGATGAAAGAGGAGGTGAAAAGTGATCAATTGGATGTGGATTTAAGAGTGTAGGTGAGATGTCTGGTTCAGAGGAGAGGGGAAGTGGTGTATAGAAGGGATTGTTGAGGGTTATTGATTAGATAATGGAAAAAGTAGATCTCTTTTGACTATGGTAGCGTAATGCTCTATTCATATCGGCTACAACACTTCTCCATGTCACATCTCTCATAAAAGTCTCCTTTGTCTATTACTTTGATCTATTAGTAGCTACACCTCTGCTATATTCTATTCCTCTCCCCTTTTACAAAGCTTTCAAGAATGATTCTTTGTTTGGCACTGTTGCTTCTTTGTCTTGAGAAGACTAAAGATTTCTTAACCAGCACATCACACTCTTAACTAGAATAACTCCAAAGCTTTATTACACTCTCTCTTAAAGAAGTTGATAGCTTCACTCTTCATGAACATAGCCAAGTGATCGTTGATCATATTAACTACCAAACAAGGAGATGTCCATTAAATCATCATCGTTTGATGAAGGGACATCTCTGCACATTAACTGAGATCGAGGGTGATTAATCAATTAATGATGGACTTAATTCCCGTCCATGGATTATCATCCTTCATGTTCGAAGTCGATCATGTAAAAGAATGAGGCAGATAAAATCTGCAGGAAAATCAGCAGATAGTATCTGCCACTATGTAAAATAGTTCAGCCTTCTGCTCTGGGCTGCCTCTCTAATTAAAAAGACAATAGCAGATACTGTCTTCCCCATGAGAAAATTTGAACTGAGATCGAACCCGAATGGTCCCGATGTGGATGGGGTCAAAACGGCTAGTTCCAGGTTTTCTCCATAACGGATAGCTCCGAACAAAATTCCAGGAGCTTCTCATGAGAATGGCACAGACTGGCTCCGTCCCGTTCTATCAGGCATCCAAGGACCCCCCATAAAAACCCTTAGGGTTTCCCACTCACAATACCACATGACTCGCAAGGCCAGCAGGAGTTGAAAGACTCTTTGCAAGATTTGCCACAGCCCTTCTTTAATTAAAAGTTAAATGATTAAAGAGAGTCCCCACACAAGACACAAACTACCAATCAAAAGTCTTTTCTAAACTTATTACTTATGCGAACCTACTTTCCTCTCTAAAGAAGAATTGGTTCAGGTTGATTATATTTCTATCTATTAAAAAGAGAATACTAGCTCTTTGAAAACATATGCATTAACTCACTCTGAGCTAGAATAGAAATGTTTACTCTTGAGGTTGTTAAACTATAATAAAGAGGATTGTTCTCTCAATCAATGTTTTGTAGTAAGTCATAAAACTATGTGAAGGTCTGTGTTCTCATTTACTCAGGAAACTGATGAGAACAATTATCCATGGAGAACTCAAGAGCAGTCAGTTTAGATACACGCAATACATTTATTCCAAAGGTACATTCTTAGGCTCTATCTTTGAGATTCTCCTATTGAATCTAAAATCTGATTCGAACGGATGACTCATAGACATTTATTGCTGTTGTCTTATTAGTTATTAAATTATATAATGCACGCAAAAGAAGAGTCTTAAGACAAAGTTTTATTTGAAATTGAGTTTCTTTCTAGATAAACATAAATAAGAATATAGATATTTCTTAAAACTCAAATTGGGCACTTAACTCTCACTCTTTCTCTTTTATTAAGAGAGAGTGTATTAAGGGCTTAAAATCAAGTTCGCTTAGTAACAACAAGTGAATTCAGGAGACCATATCTAATGTTGAATAAGATGATGGTTTTAACATGATTACTAGGAAGATTCAATCAATTCTGGATCTCAATATAAATTATATTTATCTATATAGTCAGGTTTCCTAGAAAGTCTTATGCTCTCTTAGTTACATATCTATATCATGCAAAGAATTTAGATAATCACATTATACAGTTGTCGAAGATTTACTTGTAGCAAAGAAAGTGTAAGTGTGAGAAGAGATTGGCTTGTCCTTTCAACAATGAAGCATAAGTGTGTGAAGTCCCTTCTGAACTCAATGAACATGAATTTAATTCTCTAAATCATTCAGTAAGAATTATGATTGTCCTTGTCTATAAGGTTTCTGGTTAAGTTGGTACATGTGCTCCTTTGATTGATTGTTATAGCCTTTAAATGAGATTGCTTATTAATTTAACTTCTTTTCTAATATCTCCATCCACTACATCTTTAACAAGGCTGGAGTACATGCCACATGTTTGCATAACTCCTCCATTGTTCTGGCCAAGGGGAACTTTATAGGTTTTTGTTTTGGCTATGTCCCTGTTTAGCCCAATGGACGAACTCGGTTTTATCCTGTCATGTCATTATCATGGGGGGGAACCAGGTAGTGCTCGCCACGCACATTGGTCATAATATCATCGACCTTGGCATTGTTGAGCCCACCTATATATATAAGATGCCAATTCATGTAGTGTTCACAACAATGAATAATCAGCTAACATCTCTCATGTGCTCCTTAAAGTTAACATTAGCATTATACAAATGATGAGATACTGATTAGAGCGGCGAAGAAGATTCCCAAGACATCGAAGACGTATTCTACGATATGTAGGTAAACTTAGTAGGTATCTCCACTTTTAGTTATGTTGTCTATGGAGATAATAGATATGATTATAGGGATGAAGACGAGACGGGTCTTGTTTGTATCTTAGGGGATGGGAATAGGGCTTTGGGATAGAGAGGTTTAAGGTATTGATGACATCTACTTTAAAGGATTGCGAGGTGAGTACTGTAAATTTTGTTTATGTGAGTCGATTAATCGGATTATAATTCATAGGACCCTCCTATAATAAATTAATAAGTAAATCTCTTTTTCATTTGTCAACTTTTACACGTATCCTCAAGCAAAGAATATGCATGAGGTTTCATTTGAGATTCCTTTAAGTCCGGAAGTATACCTAATATTAGATTTCCTCTTACTAAGAAAGGATGATAAAGTTACTATCCCCGTCTTTACTCTATAAAATGAGTCTGGATATCATTAAATAACGTAACATCCACATGGTAAGGAAGAAGAACTCTTCTTCCTGATTGGAGGGCTATTGGATTGACTCTGATGAGATTCAAGGGTGAAAAGAAATCTTTGAGAGTATTTCTATATCGATACGAATATTAAAGAATAAGAGAGAATTTGAGACTTATAGTTTGTTAGGAAGAAAGTGAATGTAGATCTCTTGAGAGAGTTAGGGGCTAATAGGTAAAGTTGTGGGACATAGGAGGTAATCTATTTCTTTCATATTAAAACTATAAGTATATATTAATTATTTTATAATTTTTTGATGCTTGAATCAATAATCTTATAACACACTCACTAGATTATAGATGTAAGTAGCTATCATTCTTGATTCACTTATCTGTTTGCTTTATGGATAAGATTGGGTCTTCATTCTTATATCATATCACTCAGACTTCTAGGAGATCCTCCGGGAATTTGAAATGGTCAAGTCAGAAAGGTTGGGAAATCTTTGAGTTCATAAAGGCTCTTATTTGTTCCTCACTCTTTTCCTACTGATGATTCTTTTATAGACTTACCTGAAGTGTCTCATATTCATTTATATTAATTAAAACAAATACCATTTGCTATGAATTAATTAATCTTACCTTTCTTACTGGATCATTAGCTAACCCATTGATTCTCTTTGTGTAGTAAGTTAATAGATTCAAGCACTTGGGCATCCTCCTGGTTGTAACAGATGGTTTATACAAACTAGTTATATGGGTGCCATTTAGGTCTGTTGGAACTCAGATCTTCTTAGTTAATCCACTTACACAATGTAAGTTAGGTGTACTCACATTTAATGATTTATTTAGCAGTGTTAGTATAGTGAGTCCATTAGAGGGGACGATTATGTTATATTTTTTAATTCTAAGGCTGAACAGAGTTAACATATTTGATTTAAATTGAGGTTGAAGGGCAGAGGGAGACCTCGGATTATGCTTGAGATCTAATTTTCTTTACAACTTCTAATTGACTAAGTAGCTAGCTGCATCTATCAATCGAAAATCTAATTGTTTAATCGAATCATAATAATCCAAAAAAGCAAATCTAATATGTATTTGATATGAGTGACTAGTTGTAGTAAGCTCCTTGATAGAGGTGAGCTAATCGTCAATCTCTTAAAGGATCTATATTGAATTTTTTGTACATAAATGCCTTGTCCTTTTAGAAACCCTCATTTATTTATAGTTTCATTATTGTTATTGACTCTCATTGAGACATCTCTTTATGTACTAGAGGGTTGGGTTCTATTGATGTTCTAAACAAAGTGAGTCAGTGTAGATTATCGAAGCTAATTGGTTTGAATTGTTTTCTTTTTGAGCATATCAGTAGTAATGAAATTGTTCTTGTATACAGATTCCACTCTCGTATGGATTGCTTTTATATGTCTTCGTTGTATTTCATATGGAGTTAGTTTGGATCCCTTACAAATTTAAAGGAGGGGAATGTGACAGCTGTATTATGAACTGATGAGGGTTTAGTGAGTAGTGCATTTCAAAAGACCATCTTTATTGGGGCAACGATGCATTCTACAACTTAACCATTGATACTAAATGCCTTTTAAATAAATATTTTATTGATTGATTGATATAAATGGAGCCAATCCATTAGATCTTAATTATCCAACGAATGGAGACATTGTAAGCTGATGAAATAATCTTGGACTACCAATTAACATCACTCATCAACTCCGAACTACCATAAGACCTTTGGACATCATCTACCAGGATTGCAACCAAGAGAGTAATGGGATGGCCAATGAACATCTCTAGCGAAAACTTCGAGAAGCTATACCCGATCGAGGTCAACTATATCAGAATAGAGAAAGAGAAATGGAGGATCCAAAATATGGACAACATCCAAGAGCTATTTGATAGGATGGTGAATAGGTAAAAGATGCTAGACAAGAAGAGGATTGGAAGAATTCAAAGCAAAATAGTAAGTAGAAACATGACTTTATGGAAGATAGCCATGAAACTCACGATGCCTAGAACATACATAGACAGAAAACCAATAAAGTGCAGCTGCGGGCTGTATTTCACTATACAAGGACACAAATAATGTGAGACATACAAAGACATGCCTTGTAAACAGACAAACAAACGATTGAATAAACTTATCTTTAACGAGAATAAAAGTAGGAGACTCATAAGAGAGGCAAGAAAAATAAGAGAATATTTGGAGATAGAATCCCAACTATAAGAGTCAAGTAGAGTTGAATTAACTAAATATAATAATTAAAAAGAAAGAATGAAAACCAGACATCAACAGAAGAGAGAGATCCTCTTTCCTAAAGAGAAACAGACACATAAGGAACTGACCAAGAGTGCATGGGAGGACGAACAAATCAGGAAGTATCTAATAACTCAATAGACAGATGGAGTGAGAGTTGAAGATATAAACCAGATTAAATCCTCACTCATACAAATGGGAGACCAAATGTTTGGAGACAGAGAGGATGATGACACACTGACATT
>JAGYYO010000071.1:0-16224 GCA_021441625.1 Diophrys sp. 3 WChen-2021
GGAGAGTTGGAAGGGGGAGATGGAGGGAGGAGGGTTAAGGTGGGCTTAGTTTGAAGAGGCGGGGAGATTTAGTCTTAAGGGGAGGGGCAGTGGCTAGCAATTATTTTATTTTTGGGGTATGACTGTTCTCGTATTAGTCAAGAGAATGTATTTCTTAAACATTTAAGGGTGTGACATTTTAACAGTCTGCTTCCCAGCCATGAAACTTCATGCTTCTATATAATACTAACCATGCTCTACCTCTTTCAATTCCATCAGTCTGAGCCAGGCTCTACCTCTCTGATGAAAAAAGAAGTCGGACACTTTACAAAGCTTCCGCAGCCCCAAAACAGAAGTGCACACTCCCCCCTGGAGTCCATTTGCCTGACAAACCAAAAATGGCAGTTGGAGCAACCTCCTCTGAGGTCTGCTCCTCCTCCTAAATGAACTCCTCTTCTCAAAAGCGACCAGCTTTAAATAAATTATAATAATTAATCATACATAAAAGGCTCTTCACAATTAATCACACACAGGTATGGGAGTCTCTGCTTGCAATTTTATCTGTGGGGAATTAAGACATATACATAACATTTAGCCTGAATTCATTTGAAGTCACCAGTATCTATATAGCCATTTCTGTTTCCAAGCATGCATGCTGTCTCTTAAGATCTCGAATGTGAAGGTGTCTTCTACATATGAATGTGTCAGGTACTAACAAGAGATCTCAATCAAAGTTCTTAGCCTGTCTCCCTTCCTTGACATTGACAACTACATCCTCTCACAAGAATCCAGAGTATTATCATGGGGAGTGGTTGATGAAAGTAAGCCTTCAAGACCTTGCACTTTCAAAAGAGCATGGAGGAGGAGGTGTCTGTATCATTCGTGAGGGAGAGAATCAAGAAGTAATCCTCAGTGGATTCACATATTAACAGCAAGCATCTTCATCATTAGTAGAGCAGAGACTACAAGATTCCGGGAAGGAGAATACTTGTCTATCTTCAGGCACTTCGATCTAAAAAATCGCAAAGTTATATAAAGAATTATTTAAAGTAAGTATTAATACAATTCTATTCTGGAAGCGTTTGAAATGGTCTCAAATTTTGAGTCAAATGAGTATATTGGAAGCATCTTACTTCATCTTCTCAATTGTCTGTCTTCTATGTTAGCCATCACTCTTATTCCTTTAGAACTTCAGCAGGGACCTGGATCTGATACGAAGTAAAGTATTCAGTAACGATGATCCTTAGCCAACAAACCTACAGCAACTTAATAATATATGCTCTGGATGGAGACTCTCATTGCTTGACCAACAATTAAAACTCTGGAAACAATGTTATACATTTCGCAATATTGTCAGCAAGCTCATTGTTATGGGAAAGATGGGAGAGAATACAAGATGAATAGACGGTACGAATGTTGAATTGTATTAATGAATTAGTGTTTGAGTTAAGAAGCATTAAGTAAATAATATATATGATATTAATATGACAAATATGAAGAGATAGATAAGAGTGCCAGCCATTGAATTGCAGGTGGAAATCTTAGAGTTCTCGTAAATGAGTAAGAGATCATCTACAGGAAAGTTAAGACAATGTGTGTGATAATCAAGAGTGTTATGAGTCATGCCAGTGTCAAATTCTCTCTGGTGTAGTATTGAGTATTAATACACCTCAAATTCTCTGATGATTGGAATGTGATTGTAAAAATTAGAACTTAATGGTCTTATTTATTTTTCGTATTTTAAACATTTTACACGTGTTTACATCAAAATTACCATCTAAATCTTAGTGTTGATATGCCTCCTCCGCATCAAATAAAATTTATTTTGACTTAGGAATAGTAAATGAAATCAACCAAAAGTACCCCGACACAAAGTAGCGAAGATTAGACTTTGATAACGATTGATAATTAAATGGTAATCCTGTCTTGGTTTATAGAGGGAATACACATTGCTTTCCGGGAAGACTAAAATGGCATCCTCCCAGTTCTTTCCGTTATCACATTGAATAAATTCGGAGCAAGCCTCGTTTGGGTCATTTCCGACGGCTCTGTTTCTGCATAAGCAACATCCATTGCTGATGAATCTTGTTCTACATGCAAACCCCACGAGAAGCCATCCCATCTCTTTTTAGGAGACAGGCAGTACATCCGCTAATCATTTGAGTGTCTCAGAACGTTTCCATTGTCGTCCACATTCACGCGAACAGTAGTATTAGTTGTGTTGCTGTTTCAAACTCTTTGAGTTTGCCTCCACTTTCAATTTAAATTAAGATTAGACTTTAGTTCATTAAAGAATATCAATTAATATATTTAAGTATATTGATAATGATTATAATGTATTGGAGGTTTCATGCAAATAAATAATGTCTTTGCAAAATTGAAGACAGTAAATCATAGATACCTCATAGGAATGGTAACAAAAGTCGAAAAGAATCACCTTCAGATCAATGGAAGAAAGTGCTTATGAATATAATAAAGTACACTTAGATAGATAATAGCCTAATTCTAGACAGCAAGAATCCTTTTACTTAACAGACGTGACCAGAGAAGAAATAAAAGATCTATTAAGAAATTGGTTAAACTTGATATGGATAAAGCTAGTTATTGTATATAATTGCATGAGGACTGAATCAGGTCTTACAAGTACTCAATTAAGAGATAAGTAGTATTACAAGCAGAGTTTCAATCATGCCTCTTAACTCTTAAATAGTCTTAATGCACTTCTTACTGCATCATGTTGCTCAATTTTAAGATTGAACACTGCTAGCGTTTCCCTTTGGTTACTAGCAAGTGAGATCATAATGTAAATAGACTTCCTAGGAGCTCTTAGCTCTCATAGTGTATTATCAAAAGTATGAACAGATCATGTACTTACTTGAATCTAGTCTTAACACAGTTTGTACCGAGTCTTCAAAAAATCGAATGAGCACACAGTTTGCTTACATCTTCATCTACCTTATTGATCCATTGAATACAAGTTTGGAATACAAGGACTCACTCTCTCTATTACAGATAGAGGGCCAGATGAAGTTGAGAACTTCTTCTTTGTTTGAAATACCAGACAATATCTTTTCATAATAGACTGTTCCATCGAATGAGTTTAAAACCAATAGGAACCGACAAGGCTGCTACATATAGACAATCATATTCAACCTTCAAGATCCTTCGGAGAGAGAGGTTGTTGGGATGTTAAAATAGATTCATATCATATCAAAGCTATTGACAACAGATCACTAGCTCAAAAGATATTAATACTAGATTATCAAATGTAGATTGATGACAAGAAACTAGGAGAACTTTGCAGAGAGTTTAAGTCTGAGGAAAGAAAAAGACAACAACAAAATTTGGAGAAGATTCAAAGAGTAAGAGTACCAGATGGCCTTCAATAGAGACACCTAAGGAACAATGGGAGATAGAAAGGGCTTCCTCAATAATGGAAGCAAATTCACAGTCCATATTATTGCAATCTGCCTTAGATGTTTCACGCGATTAATCCATTAAAGACAGAGTAATAGAAAGACTAATTTATCTAAAGTGCTGTATAGTTCGTGAAAGCCCTTTAGTCCATGACTTTATCAATTGTCTTAGAAAAGTAATTGAGCTCTTATAGTAAGTTAGCTAAAGTCTAGTTTGAAGACTCTTGGGATTCGATAAGTTTTCACTACCCCAAACATACAACTGGCAGAAGTATATGCCAAATTTACTATTGAGTGATAAGGATGTAATCTTATTAATCTAAAGACTTCATTTATCATTTGACATTTATAACAAACTAATAAAAGAAAAGACTTTTCAGTGTCAAAACCAGAACCGTTGGTTATTTCCTGGATCAATTTAGCCATATTCTGATGCTATGATTCTACTACTGATTAGACTCTAAACAGATGTAGCTTTGATATCAATTAGAGAGAATCCGATATGTATTTATATATATTAAGAAATCGGCTTATCTCCCCTAAGAACAATAAATAAATTACCTTTACTCCAGAGAAAGTAAAATAAACAAATGGTTGAATAACAAATAACAAGGAGACAATCAACTCATAAGAGATGGAATAAAGACATACTTATGTGTATCTTTCATGGGAAGAAGTCATTTCCAAGTGCCTGCTATTATCTTAATAAGTACCGCACTTCAAGACTTGCAAAGATCATTTAAAATCCTACTCAATTAGATATGTAATGAATGATAGCAATGGAATAGCCACTGCATTAGTCAAGAAGATAATCTAGAGTTAAATACAGCATAGTTGCAAAAGGCAGGAGAATGCGGATACAAACTCAGATGATATGATTATTTGAGTCCTTAAATTTTAGGCAAACTCAATACATTTGTGATTTGATTTTATTTATAATAATAAAGAATAATGAGTTAAGTAGTAACTTGGGAAATCTCCTTGTTTTTATCGCAAGTCTCAATGCCTTTTGAGCTTCCTTCTTTTTATTTGCATTTATTTAGTTAGGATAAATTAAAATCGAAATGATTAATCAGAATCTGCTTATTTACAGAAGAATCTTTGGTTCCTAGAAACTAGAATTCAATATACAAGAGAACATTACACGACACAGCCTACATATCCCGTTATTAGTTGCTAACCAAAGTTTTACTCTTTGGATTAGTCAAGAATCTTACCACTTCTTCTTGGTTGGACCCGAATAAGTCTATCAGATCCGAATTCACGACTTAAGATCCTAATTTCCTCTTTTTAAATCAATAATTAACTATTATAAAGGAAAGACTAAACATATATATTTATATTTAAATTAATCTAGAGAATGAAAAGCCGATGATTTCCCCGCTTTGATTATCTTTGTAGAATCATTAGTGTTTGAGCAACTGCTCTGCTTCTTTGTAGAAGATAAGTCTATACCCGCTTAGCTTGATGATCTGTCTTACTCTTGCATAAAATCGTGTCTTATCTCTAGGGCAGCAAGGTCATCGAGAGTGTCACTAGTGAGGTGAGTGAGTCTTTCATTTTGCTTCCACTCTTTTCTTCCCGCTAGGATAAGCTGCACGGGTGCTTGTGGTCTTTAGGTAGCATGGTTCTAGGTAGGTTTATTCATCTCAAATTTAGTTGGTGGGTTACTACTCTGAGTTATGGGAGGGGCAAGAGATAACAATACTAATGGACTTCGGTAAGTTATAAATGGTTCTTGACTATCAGACAACGAAGAAGCATACCAACAGGATTGACATGCAAGAGCTTGTGTTCAATCAAAGAGAGAAGCTCATTAATGTGTGAATCAAGCAGCGAAGACATAGACAGAGAACCACTGAAGCAATGGTTAGCCATAAAGGGAGATACTAATTGCATTCTGTGTTCGCCATGTTAGATCATAGAAGCAAAAAATTCTTCCTTATGGCCTGAGAGCTTAAAAAACTAAAATGTAAGTAACTGTAATGGACACTAATTAACATAGTTACTTAAAACTTCATTACTACTGATGCTTCTCCTCGTTGCCAAAGGTGTTGGATTGATAGTAGCCTTATTGACTCATGTAAGTAACTGGAGATTCCTTGCAAGCAGAGAACGATAACTGTATGCGGTGCTTTAATGCATGTCTTTGTAGGAGAGTAACTGTTCATCAGGTTGGAGACAAATTAAGAAGCCCAATGCATAGCATGTCTCCCATTTCAATAATCCTCAGGTATTATCTAACAACAGAAACAGATACCTAAAAAGAAAACAGATTATCCGGGATTAACAGAATATCAGTTGACCCTCAACAAGTCGGGTGGCAAGAGAATGTGGATTAAAAAGATGCAAAGTGTTAAGTGAAAAGTATATACAGACTAACTTTCCTTTGGAAAAATCAATTTTATTTTTTAAGCTCTCAGACACTAAAAATGAAAGCAAAATTAAAGAGCTGCATTTGCTTAGATAGCCTTTTATGTGCTATAGTAATGCACTACACAGTAACTCTTAATGTCGAATCTGGCCGACTGGGAGAGGATCTATGTAAGTTTTATGCCTAATGGCTAGCATTTGTTCCTTATCGTCAAGTGTCTTCCAAGAAGACTACAAGAAACATACAGAGGATAAGCATCTCATAGCTCTCAACCATGATCCACCTTCATTCCAGGAGAGGGAGAAAGAGACTTCATGTGACAGACATATGCCACATCACTGGAGACTTAATCTCAAAATAGGTAATGATGGTGACTCCTTCCACCATGTTTGTATTTAATTTAATCCTCAGGATGATCATAATTAAGTCGATTATTTATCTAATTGTTTTATTTTGGATAGGATGAATTAGGGGGAATGCTTGTCAGTAGGTTCAACCTCATTTTCAATCACGGGAATTTGCTGACTCTGAGGATTTAACTGTATGGTGAGGTTGAGGGTGAGAATTGATAAGGGAGGCAGATGAACTTGCAATGTTGCACTGACATATCTCACCTCTCCGTGATTTTATTTCATCATGCTTATGGCCACAACTATATCTTAATCTAGAATAAGTTTAATTTTCGCTCATGGTCTAAGAGGCTGAGAGTGTATTTTTTAACTTGTTAATTGTCAATTAAAAATTTAATTCCGAGGTAAAACTAATCTCACTCAATTCTATGCAGAAAGAGAGTCAAACTATTTCAGATTAAACAGGATCGGAAAACATTGAGTACCTTAAATATTAAAGGTACTAGATAAAGTAATTAAAACCGGATGCCTATGAAGTCAGTAGTACTTTAGTTGGAGACAATCTAACAGATAATCCCAATAGAATACGAAGCAAGGTGAATTATAGCACAAGGATGGAATAAGACTTATTTGAGATAAGAGAATCACAGCAAAGCCATGTTTTAATTAAAAATAGTACTCCAGTATGAAATTCAAACTATATTAGAAGCAATGAAAATTAATTCAAGGATGACATAAAAAAAGCTAAAAATGAAGTAGCTATTGGAATAAATAAAGAGAGAAGCTAAGATACTAAATTTAGTTTCAGGAATTGGCTAAGAAGTCTAAGAATATCTGAAAACCGTTGGTTAGCAAGGATCACAACTCAAAAGAATTTAACTTTTAACTTTAAATCATAGTATAGAATATTAGAACTCTCTAAGATATCATAGAGCGCAATAAGACTTCCTTTGAAAATCACTATAGTTAATGTGAGATAAAACTATAACTAGGACGTTACTCTCTCATGCATTCGAAAGATTGAGAAAGAAGTTTAGATGCTATAAAATCATTAAAATACTTTGCAAGAGGGTGTTGGCAAGGTAGGAGAGAATAGGAGATCCTTATTTTAACTCCTTTTAACAAAGGGAGCGAGTTAGAGAATGATTTAAAAGATTGTCTCTTTAAGAAACCTGATAGAATTAAACTATTGTATTAAGAAGGGATAGATATTTAAAAAGAGATACCTGTAGAGGGTAATAGAGTAAGAGGAGCTTGAAATCTAGTTTTATGTTAGAAGAGGAAAGAGAATTTTTTAGTGGAGGTAATAGAGCGAATCTGGACAGAGAATGTTAGTGAGAAGGTATGACAACGACAAACTATCACTCAACTAATGCTAGGAATTCAATTAAACCTTATCTTAACTTATGAGATCTTTGGATTAGGTATGCAAGCATGGACAATAAAGCATTTGGATTCCCATCAAATCTTACAACCTTAGACATATATGTACTAGCTCAAATCCTAAATCTCTCCGAGATCATTTTAGCGAACTCAGAGGCACTTTCATAGCAAAATCCTTTGACCATGATCTACACATCTTTGAAAGGGAGGCACTAGAAAACATAGTCAGATGAAAGTAAGATGTAAACGGGAGAGCGATCGCAAAAGTAATTCTATGGACTCATTAATAGAGGTTCAATGATAATTTCTGCTAGCAGCCTTTTGACATATGATATCATGCACACAACGTCAATAACAACCAGCATGCCAGAATTATGAGGATAAGTCACAACATTTAAATAATATTACAAAGGTCTCATGATAGAATTCGACGAATACAAGCTTTAAGTTTATTAGAAAAGTCTATAATGACATAATTAAATTAATTTATAAGAAAGATAAGGATTGAATCCGAGGTCAATGATTGATAAGAAGAAGAAGAAACTATCAACCGCCCTAATCTCCATCTACGTCCCCACCATCAATAGTTAATAACAAACCCCACCCCACCACCTCCTTCACCATACCGATCAACTATACCTCATAGCTATCTCTATCATATTCTCAATTAACTCCTTCAACAATCATTCAACTACATAACAATACATATCATCTACTAAATGAATCAGTAAATACACCTCTCTATGAAGTAAACACTCAAAACACACCATTATCCATGAAGTACTCTAATATTTAATTAGTATTAGTTAAATTAACAAGAGATAGAAATAGATTAGAGATTAAAGGGGACCATCTATTGGAGAGTGAGAGTGATAGTATTGGAGAATGTATTATTACGATGGATAAGGATATGTGGGAGGAGAGCGTGTTGTCTCTTGGGATGAGACTTGTGTCAGGTTGATTAGAGAGGTGGGAGAGAGAGAGGGGAGAACTGGGGTAAAGAAGGAGGGTTTTAAGGGATGCTTTGAGATTACTTAGTATGGAGTGGTCTTTTGATTGGTTATGGATTTACTTTATCTGAGGGATGGCTAAATCAATTGGCAATGAGTGCTTTTCCTTCTTTTAAATGGGAACTATTAGTGTTTGTGAGGGAGACTTCTTCTTCTTTGAGAAGTAAGGATGGCTATTAGTTTCTCATGGATCTTACACGCCTTCTTCTTTAGTCAGTACTCCTTTATCTTAATTTCTGCTTCCCAAATCCTATATTAAAGAACTTTAATTTCCATTTTATTATCTATATTACTCAACCAGCTCTATAAGGCTTCATGAATTTAAGAATTCCCAAATACCTCAACATTGATTTCTTAGTTTAAAATATATAGTAACTTCCTCCCAAGTCTCTTGCTTAAGAAAGTTAGCCATGAACATTAAGGTGTTGATAACATTATCAAGATTACTCTAAGCTGCCTGTAAGATGACTTTACTTCCTTCAATCTTAGCATATTCCAATATGTTATTGTCCCTTCACATTCATTAAGAGTATCAAAGTGTTTCTTAACTTGTTATTAATCCTACTTTCTTAGTATCAATATTCTTACTCAACAATGGTAATTATTCTTCTGGGAGTATTATTATGTCAAACTTAAGCCAATGCTTCCTTTGTCTCATATGCAATGTAATCATCATTGCAATATAAGCTTAAATGTAGATGGTTCTTTAGGTAAATGATGATTACCAGTTATGATTCATTTGAATTAAATAAATGGCGGCCAACACTCAAGCAGTAAAAATGTGGCAACCCAAGAAGACTTTGACGACCAACCAAGAAATTAGACCGCGCAAAGCTTCTCCACCTGTAAAAAAAGGGTCCGCTGGAGGTAACGGAGAAGCATTTAATTGCTTATTGGCGTTCGATAGTTGCAAAGAGATTGATGGTGACCCCTTCTATACTTGATATGGCCATATGAACTTATTCCCAAGACTCCATTTCTTCATGATTGAATCCGCTCACTTGACCTCAAGAGGATCTCAATAATACAGAGCCTTGACTATGCCAGAGCTGACCCAACATATGTTGGACGCAAAGAATATGATGTTCGCTTCTGACCCAAGACATGGAAGAAATTTGACTTGCACCACAAATTTCAGAGAAAGAATGTCAACTAAGAAGTTGATGATGAGCAGATGTTGAACGTTCAAAACAAGAACTCTGGTTTCTTTCTTGAGTGGATCCGAAAAACTTCAGAAGAAACGACCAAAAGCCTTTAATTAGTTCTAGCCAATGAAATGGCTCCATTTTAATTCTCATCTCATCTCTCTTATAATTCATATAGCGTCATCATCCCCTTCCTGGCACAGGATAGATTCCATATATGAAAAAATTAATTTAAATATTAATTCATTCATCGTGTCCTGAAGGGGTCCCGTTCCAAGAAAGGGCTGCCATTTATATAAATGGATAAAATGGAACAATATGAGATCTTGCCCATGTTGGCCGCGACCTCCCAAACCAAAAACCCATCCATCCCCCTCCTGGACAGGAGAGTTCCCCTTAGGAGACAAAAGTCTAATGTCCTAGATAGAGTTGACATTTGACATCTTTAATTAATTGAACAGAACAGAACAGATGGTTCTTTAGATTCTAATATTTATTAGTATTTCTAATACTTCTAATAGTTAGCTTATCTTGTCTTCTCTGAATCTCATTTGTTCGCTTAGAATTGCTTGATTGCTTTACTTCATAGATTTTAATTATGCCTATTAAATTCTTTATTGGGACTTTTAATTGTTTTAAACGACCATGTAGATTTTGCTTTGAGAGTCTTTTAGTTAATTATCTTATTTAGTTTATAATAAGTATTCCTTATTTTAAATAAATAACAATCAATAATTACTCTCTAATCATTTAACCATAGATCAAAAAATTTTGTTTAACAATCTATTCTTAATTAAGTTAACACTCTATCTTTCTTTATTACTGACAGTGTATTCTAACAAATGCCTTCCATGAACCTACTTATTCTAAGTTTCCTCCTGTACTTATTGGTCTCTAAGTAGTACGTGTGCCACCCGATTTTAAAAGATCCCGTACAATACTTACTAAGCACCATTTATCCATCTTTAAATATTCTATGAACTACTACTTTACCCATTGATTGCACATCTAAGGATTCACATTCCTTATTTACATATTCAAGGCTTCATTCTCTCAAATGCAAGTCTAATGATTGACTGCAATAATTACTAGACTTCTTAGAGCTATTAAATTGATATCCAAGTTGGTTTCTAACTTTTAAGTGTGTATGTGTCTTAGCCAGACAATTTTGGAGGAAGTTTGTATAGTTTTTTAACTACTCTGGTAAGTTATTTTTGTTTAAGGAGTTATTCTCAAGAGAGCAGGAGTTGAGTATCTGATGATAGAACTAATAAATGAATTTATAACTAGGAATTGGGTGAGAAATATATACATCGGATTGAATCTTGACTTGACATAAATATTAAATGGTTGGATGTAGTAATCCATTATTGTATTGACTAACTCGTCAAATACTGTAGATGTGTTGGATATCATGGATCAACTACTTCTGCTTTACTCTCTGCATAGATAACAATCTCATCTGAGAAAGCGAGCAGATGTAATACTTCTCTTAAATATCATTTGAGTTAAACGCGAAAAAGAACAGAGAAAGCGTTCCTATTTAAGATTACTCTACTTGATGTTTTATAAGGAATAACATTTTAAATTTCATCAATCAAACAATCTGTTGGGATCTTCTGTCTTTGTTTTAGTCTTCTTATCTCTTCATCTAAGTCTTACACTTGAAGGAGCTTCTTAGAGTGTGGAATCATTAGCCAATGTTTCGGATTGTCTAAATAAGTGATACTCATTTACTTTACTATTCTCTTTTTCAGAATCTCCAATCTCTTTAACTTCAGAACATTGTGGGTTGAATCCTAATCATAAGTTGGATGGCTGATCCTATGTAAGATTTATTTCTGAATTATAGACTATCTTTACTTTATCTTCTGTAGTAATCTTGGCGTCTGATTTAACATCAGCCAGGAATTTAAGGCCTGAAAGAATTAAAAACTTACCTGCGGAAAAAGAATTCCTTCAACGGGAAAAAAGGAAGCCTGTTGTCAGGTAGTTGTAGTTAAAGCTATCCGTGAAGGAGTTCTTCTTTGAAGGTTTTCCTTCTTTGCAAGAAGGTTTTCTTTCATGATAACACATCCTTTAATGTCTTCAGCATTTGTCTGATCCAATGTTATCTTCATTGATAAAAGCTTTGAGTGACACTTCTTTCTTCTTCTGAGCTTTGCTTCAGTCCAAAACTCCTTGTATGTTTTAAGTGCTAGGTCTTGTTCCTTAGTAATCATTGTCTATTCCTCTTGTCATTTAGAGAGAGTAACTTACCTTTCTTGAGAACTTTCAGGTGGTTCAATGTCTTCATCAGGTATGTCAGGATCATTTTAATATTTCACACCACATCATCATCATCATTAATAAATGGACCTAAAGAAATTAGGTAGGGAATTAATTAAATCGCTGGGCAGTTTGCAGCCACAAATATGCTTTTGGCCAGGAAAGATTCTTTTGCCTCAATTTTCTTCCGTCTGAGGGATTTCTTCTCCTCGTTGCCTCTGTCAGACCCATATTGCGTTGGGGAGAATTTGGGAGCATTTTCAGACAGAAAATCCTTGAGACTTTATCAAAACCTTACCCAAAAACTTTAGCAAGAAATGTGAAAAGGAATGGCAAAAATAAAATGCCTTTGGAAACATTAATGAAGAAGTTAAAACATTTATGACTAATTCCAACAATGATCTTATATTCTTTCTTCTTCTTCTTCTTAACTCTGATTATTATTCAATGTTAATTCGATTTAATGTTCTCCATAAGTGACCTTCAAAGTTCTCATTTGAATAACTGCTACTACCAGCACCCACCTCAGTGCTTGTCACAGCAATTAATTGAATATCAGCTGTGTTACCAGGAGTTGGCAACTCCTGTGGTTAAGCAGTTGGGTTTGGGGGCAGCTAGCAAAGCTGTTTTGCCGTCTTCGAGCCTTAGGGAGGCTGCTCAACTCCCTTGGCACGTGAGGTCATGTTCTGTGTGGGTGTCGGGGTGCTGGTATATTCTTTTCCAACTTCTTTGTCTTCTTCATCTTCTTTATCCATTTCTTTAATATCAGTGTCTTCTTTTGTCTTGTTGTTTCCAATCACGTTTGGCAGCCATTTAATTAATTATTTTTAATATTAAATCCTTTAGATGATTACAATTTAGAAGGATTTTAATTAGAACATTTTGTCATTAAATTTCTGTTATGGGTCCTCTCCTGAAACATGGTTGGTTTATATCAGGAATCCCATAACAGGTATCAATGCCATCAGTACTTCAGCCATTTTTAATTACCACTACTGATATAAACATTACCATTGTAGATTGCTGATGAATCTTTGATAAGGAAAAACAACAACTACAACGATTATCTCCTAATTGCTCTTGTAAGTCTCTTCATAATGTACTTTCTCAGTATGTGCTATTCAACGCAATCGTAAGCTTTCATAAGATCTAAATATACTTTATAGTATACTCTTTTGATCTCCTTTTATAGCTTATATCTTCTTGTTATTGTTCCTGCTCCTGTGATACTCTTTCTAATCTAGTTAACTTTTAATTAAAGAAGGCCTATTTAATCCTGTAGAATGTTTTCAACCTCAATGGCCTTTTGAATTCAGCGTCAGCTATTTAATAATAAATGCGGAGGAAGGCCATAGCAGAACTAGAAAGAGCCGAAGCGAAAAGACCGGTTCAGCTCACATCTGGTAATGTAATTATAGATGTAAATAGGTTGTATCTTCAAAGAAGACTACTCAGTAAGATAGAGCATGAAAAGAAAGCCTTGATTGTAAGAGAAAAGAAAATTGTTTTGAGAAGACAAAATTTTATGAACGTGAGATTTCTTGTTGTGGTTCTGAGATATTAAGATCCCAATGTTGAAAGTAAAGACGAGCTTAGAGTTCAGAGAACTATGACTGAGGTCTCAAAACGAGCAGGAGTGAAACTTCAGACTTGTTATTCAATATGTAATAAATTTGAAAAAGAGGGGCTTGTCCTCAACTACTCCCATAAAGCTGGCAAGTCTTCTTCCATCTCGCCTTCTAACATAGAGAAAATCATCGCAAAAGACACTTTAATCAAGACAAGAAACATGAGTCTCATAGACAGAACGTATTGAATTTAAAAGCATCTAGGTGTGTCAATTGATAGGACTTAACTATGGAAGCTGTACCATAAAAACGAGATTTCCTTCAGAAGAGTAACTAAATGTGATGAAAAAGTCCTGCGCCATAATAACAGACTTCAGGAATAACATAATCATGTTTCACTATAATTGAGAAGACTGAAATCTGAAGAGAAAGTTCTTTGGTTAGATGAGTGTTATTTTTCCAATGATTCAAGGTAAGAGAAAACCTGGCAGAGCTCAGATATGCAACTCACTTATTATTAGCCTCACGATCCTAAGAGACTCTCACTTGTTGCTGTAATAAGCTCTGAAGGGTAAGTATTGGCTTATTAAGTTCACGATGGGTAATTTGATTCTGAAGTGTATGTTAACTTTCTGAAATCCAACAAAGATGTTCTGAGCGGAACAGTGATTACACTGGATAATTGGGCTGTTCATCACTCAACCAAATCATAGGAAGCTTATAAAGAATTGGAAATAACCCCGTGTTTCACTCCTCCTTATTCCTCAAAACTAAATGGAATTGAATACTACTGGAGATTAGTGAAGGGAGAATTCAGGAAAGTCAATAATGAACTGTGTGGGGGCTTTACCAAAGCATAATTCAGAAAGAGTATTCAGTGTACCATTGAGAAAATTGGATAAGAGAAAATAAAGGCTGTTTTAAAATAATTGTGGAAGAACTATCTCACTGTATTGAACGGTAAAGCAGTATGAAAACCAGATTTAATTTAATTAATAACTCATTATCATTAATTAACTGTTGTTAGAAATCTTGTGAGGTTGGGAGTGGGAAACCCTGGCGGGTTTGAGTCT
Source organism: Diophrys sp. 3 WChen-2021 (assembly GCA_021441625.1). Lineage (NCBI taxonomy): Eukaryota > Ciliophora > Spirotrichea > Euplotida > Uronychiidae > Diophrys > Diophrys sp. 3 WChen-2021. The sequence goes on from JAGYYO010000071.1 coordinate 14,567, forward strand.
GGAATGCCGACCCAGTTAAAGTTGTTCCATTGCCATTATTTGGACCGTACTAGGTTTTCACCCTTCTGACCAGGCTCGATCCTTTGTTATATCGAGATGCTCCTTCATTGAAAACAATGATGAGTTAGCGAGCAGCCCTTCTATGTTATTCTTTATTAATAAATGGATTAGCTGAACTGAAGAAATACAAATACAAGCTGCCCTAATTCTAAATCAGAAGTCCTATCATTAATATATGTGGATTATCCTTAAGTCTCAAAGTCCATGGTTTACTTCATATGATTCCAAGGTAGCAGGTTTCGTTGGAATAAAATATGAAGGATAGAGTCCTTATAGTTTTCTTTGTGTTGTAGTTTGAAAGAAACTAGACAATGACGAAGAAGGTTAGTATAGTTCCGATCTATTTTAATATTATAATCTAAGGTTCTAATAGTTAGGCCTTATGATATAATGTATGACATTAGATGTCATGTGATAATTAATAATTAAGGCAATGCCTCTTCCCTTAATTAAATCTCCATTACTTAATGGATTATTTATTAATCATGTAATATATTAATTAACATCTAACATTGTCTTGCTTTAATCTTTCATTATCTCAATCTATATATTTAATACTTAATCTTTAATAAATAAAACACAACTACAGTCGTCCCTTTTCTAAGTGGTGACAGAGACGATTTCGGGATTGTCATAAATCATTAGTGACAATTCAATCAGTCATCACTAGTCTTCCTTCAATTGTTTTCCCAAGTCATCCAACTGCTTCTGTACCCTAGTGAGTACCCCCTAGTACCCAGCGTTCCCAAAGCTCTTGAGTAGCTTACTCATTGTTTCAGCAGCCTTCTAGATCTCTACTTTCTTCCATACACCTAGCTTTGATCCATTTCTCTGTAATACAAGTGACTTCTTGATCACTCCAAATGCGTACTCCACTGGACTTAGTTCAGGGTAGTAGGGGGTTGAGAACATGACAGGTAACTAAGACTACAGGATGAAGGAGATAGTCACTTTACTTGAGTGGATAGCTGCATTGTCCATTAACAATACAGTCTTACTTCTCCATTCCTAGTCTCTCTTCTCTAGTGTTGTAGCCAGTGACTTGAGGAAATACATGAAGGAGTAGCTGTTGTTAGTGCCTTCCTTTAACATGTAGTACGATTCTCCATTACTTCCATAAGCTAGAATCATCTAGAGAGATTTGATTCTTTATTCCTCTAGGAACTTATTTGAGTTGCTCTTTAGCTTCCATGAGTAGGGGAAGAAGGTTTCAGTGGCAAAGAGACTCTCATCTATGTTGAAGATCACCTTACCTTCTATAAGGTTTCTTGCCACAGTTATACTGTTACCCAGAGCTATCCATGGCTATTTCTCATGTGTCTTTCTAGGGTTAATGCTAGAACATTTGACGTAACTAGCTCCCAACACTCCTTTGAGTAGTTCCCTAACATCAGGCTGAGCCATGGGAACTCCTAGTGTCTCTCTGAGGTAATGGGTAATGGATTTAAGAGTCTCTTGTCTATAGCTAGTGTCTATGTGATTTCTAAGAGATTCTATTTGTGTCGAAGTCAAAACACAGTTCTTTAATTACATGTCGCCAGTTTAATTAATTGACATGTGATCCTGGCAATAGTTTTCCTTTCTTAGTGTCTAGAGTT
>JAGYYO010000072.1:0-16222 GCA_021441625.1 Diophrys sp. 3 WChen-2021
TTTCCGGTACAGGAAAAGCTGAAAAGGGTGTGCTCCAGTTGTTGAGTTTCCCAAATCTCATGTTGGGGTAACTGGAGTACATCCTTTTCATGATATTGGACTAAGATGAAGTTTCCTAAAAATGACTAAACAATTAAATAAAGATGAAGCCAATTAATATTAAACCATTAACACATAGTCTTTTTCTTTGTTTTCTGAGTCTTTTCTCACCTGTCTTTCATTCTTTCTCTGTTCCCTCTTTCGGAAGTCTTACCACCTCCTGTCCGTTGTTCCTAAGGACGTTAGGAGATTCCCACTTACCTCCAGAGACTTCTTGGAGAATTCCTCCCGATCTGAGTCTGTTAAAGTCTGTCGCCTCTTCGATCTCTCTTGTCCCCTGCTGCCGTGCTTCTGGGGAACCGTCTTAGCTTGTTCTTGCCCCTGAAGCTACCTGCTTCTCTTCCCACCTACGAGTTCATCATAGGGGGGAAGGAATTGGGCTGATCAGGATTTCATTATAAATATTGATTTGTTTAAGGATTGGCCGTTCCCATATCTAATAACTTAATAACTAAAATGGCAATCCTGTCTAGATTTTAGAGAGGGAAGACGCCCTCTTAGTTCGTCCCATTTCAAAACAGAGAATCTTCCTTAGCAAACTTATCGGTAGGACTAGAGTGGCCCCATCCAAGTTCTTTCTGTTATCAAAACCTCTTAAAGAATGGAGCGGATTCAGTTGGGCCATCAAGGAACCAACCGTAGCCATCTCGCTCGCTTTAGCAACGAATGTCAGCATCCCGGAATATTTAATATATTTTTGTGATTAATCACGCTTAGGTATTGGGTCTCTCTCTTGCGAGAGGAAATTTAGCCTCGTACATGGAAAAGCACACTTAAGTGTGGAAGACGAATGAGGATGCAGCTTCTCTGGATCCTGAAGGGATCAATGCTCTGCCTGATGCCTCAAAGGGATGAAGGACGTAGCTTGATGCAGACATGTTAATGTCTTTCTTCCAGGCAAGAGCATGCCATGCTTAGATAGCTTTAGGGCTAATTCCAGCAATTTGCTTCAATCCCCTTTCAAGCTCTTCTAGTGCCAACTCCATGGAACTCAGAGTGAAGCACTGATAAGACATGAAGGCTTCTTGGTCCACCTTACTAAACCGAATCACATCAAACATGCTTCGACCTTGACTCTTGCCCAATGCCGGAGAAGAGCATCATGCAGCAGCCACATCTCGTAGCTCATTAAGGTAAGTACCGTCTGACGCCACATTAGGGAAAGAATATACGAATAAATGGAGGAGAGTAGCTATTGAGCCTAAGGTTCAGGCATTGTCATCGAGAAAATCCAAAACTAGTTAACGAAATTACCTAAAGTAAGGATGATTACTGCCTAAACCTGGGAGCATTCGAAATGCTCCCTGGTAATTGGTCTCCAATTTAGTCCCAATTAAGAGTTTACTTCTTCTTCTTAGCTTTCTTTTTGAAAGGTAAGTTTTAGTAACGAGGGATACGGGACTGCAGCAGTGATATGGCTGAGAAGGGGGAAAAAGAGCCTGAGGCCTTATGCACTGCTGAAACGGCTGGCTGCTCTGATCTCAACGATAATTTCTTGATTCGTGTGGCTTGTTGAGACTTTCTTAAACGACCAGACTAAAGATTAAGTAACAGGTGTCAGTGAATGGTTATGCCTACCAAGCAATCTGAAATGGGGTAAATGGAAAAGAATGAAAGTTGTCAAGCAAAGATAACTGATGCATCTGTCAGGACTTCTGCTCATCCAAAAGGTCAATGCCCAGTGCCCAGAGAGCTCTCAACATAAAAAGCTCATGCAATATCTCACTCCTTCCCAAGACTTAATGTCTAAGCCCCATGATGCAAAGTTGATTAAAATTAAAGTGTCTTTGGCTAGTTTCGAGGAAGCACCGCTGACCAAGAAGAAGCCTCAACCCTAGAATAAGATAACAAAGACGGTGGCCTAAGGTTCGAAGTCGCCGTCCTCAAGTCGGAAGCTCTTGACACCACTCTCCCCGCTCCCAGAACCTTAAGAACCGACTACTGAAGCCAGCAGGTTAAACTGGCCAGCCGTACGGTGCTTCCTAAAGTGATATGTTGAACACTTACCTAAAAGAGGATGATCATCACTGTCCATGGGTTAATAACTGCATAGGCTTCTTGAGCTATTCTGAAAAAAGACATTAAATTAATATGAATGAATGAAAAAAAAAAAAATGAATGAAAAAAAAAAGAAAAATGGCTAGTTTCGCCAATGTTATCTAGCAAGATAGTTAAAATTAGTAATCTCCTCTCCAGTCATAGAGATGGAGTACGCATCAATTACTCTTATCTTTGAGTAGTGTCTCTCAGCAGCATAAGAGAGGACTGCAATAACATCAGCAGAGTTTCATTTTCGGCAATTTCAATTTGAACTTAAATCCATATTTCATTATTCGGAATCCTGCGTTCTTATAGCGAACAATGATTCTTATAGAGAGATTCTCATATCACTCATTAAATGTCTGTTATTGATAGACAAACCCTTAAAAGTCTTGATTAATCAATCATTTAATTTCTCCTGGTCGAAATATTGATTTTTATGATTTCTCCTGGACGAAAGATGACATCAGAATTTCTCCTGGACGAAAGATGAAGTTTTACAGCTCTGGCTTGAGGAGTTTCTCCTGAGGGAAAGATCCCAGCGGAGATGATTTCTCCTCAAGCGGAAGACAGAGCGCTTGTTAAGACAAGGAGGAATCCTCTTGAGAGATAGAGAAATACTCCAGACTACTCAAAGAAAGGGAAGTGTGAAAATCCCCATGATTGATTAATTAATTAATAACTCATATAACCCTACCGCCCATTGGGGTTTTGGGGTTTTAATGCAATTGTTAATTGGATTTTAAAGAAAGAATTCCTGGAGAGTTAGTTGTTCATATTCTCAATCCAAATAGCATCAAAGGTCCATCAACTAAAAGGTGACTGATTACGAGCTTTAGGTAGGAGTTTTCACAGCAGTTTGAATTTAGTAGCAGGCTCTTAGGGCTTAAGTGAGGTTTCTTTTCGTTCTTAGTGGTACCGGCTTAAACACGACGAGTCCGAGCTCATGCCCTCCTAATTTAAACAGTTTCTATTCTTAACTAGAAGCTCTTAGTGTGTGCCCCGCTAGCCAAGTATTGTAACTATTACTAATCATCTTGAACGAGTGCTTTTCCCAACCCGTGATATTGTTGGGGTGGAATATCGAAATAATGACTATTTTAAAATGCCGGTCTTGAATTTATTTCTACAATTTAAATTGACAACTTTGAATACGTGTATATAAATATGCTCCCTCCTGACTAGCGTTTTAAGGTTGTCCTTGTGTTTAAGTACTACCTATTCAGTTACTCCATTCACTACAATATTACCTAACTCATTTAGGATTTAAAGAAGTCTGAGTAAGTGACCAGCTTCATGTTATAAGTATATTTTATCTCTTCTTTCTGCGCCACTTGTCTCTTATAAGGAATCATTAACACTCTCTTTCCTCTGATAGTGGTTGAATACATAGTTAATCTAAAGTACAATTCTTGTATTAAACTTTAAAGAAATTAGAAATATTTATACTGATTATGTACTTTGAATTAGACTCTAGCCATATCATTGCCTCGGTCATTAACTTGCGTCTCCACTTCAACTCTTTTTCTATTATAGATTAAATATCTTTGGCTGACATTCTCTTCCCTCGTTTTACTTTTAATCTAAGGAATGATATTGTAAACGTCATTTTAAAAGTTACAACCCATTACCTACTTCGAGCTTCATTTCAATTTACGTTTTCCGAATTGGGAAGGCATTCCTCCTAAAACTTTGAAATGCAAGTCTCCTACTTTGTTCGCCTTAAAGTACTCAAAGTAGACTATCTCTAGCACAGCAAAGTTGCTCTTTCAAACTTATTCTTTGCAGCTTGCTCATGTTGGGATTGAATTAATTAAATGAAAACTAAGTGAATTAGTAGGAACAATTAGATAGTCATAAACTAATAAAGGAAAGTGTGGTCACTCAATATAATTTCATTAGGTTCACTTATTTCTTTCTTGCAACTCTTACTAAGAAATAAAATTGCAATGGCAATGAAGACTTAGATTCAAACAATTCAAACTAATTCAGGTCTTGAGTTCAAAGGATATATATCTTTAGAAGTGGATAAATCATCCAACCACACTCACTTAGCTTTGCTAAGGTCTGAAGAAATATACGGGGTAAAAGGTTACATTAGCTTTCATTGTCCTCTTTCATTTTTAATTTATCAACTTTGGATGCAATCTTCAAATCATCATCATCATCCTGATGGGATTTTTCTGTTTAGTGCTTTGTAGTGGCTGCACTTTAGAAACAATCCAATCTATTTAGAAAAGTAGAATGCAAGAAAGTAATAAGAAATTTTCTCATTTAAGTCTTTCTCATGCTTGGCTGTAAGTGATACCAGGAAGGTAGGAGCTCAAGGCTCGCGAAGAAACAGGGACTATCCATAGTAAGTCATTCCTAGCCTCACTATTAGTCAATGGATCAGCCTTTACTTTTTCGACTCTTTGTTCTCTTGGAACCATTTTAGATTTAAATTTTATCTTCGAGGGTCTACTGTACTTCATGTGGATTAATTACCATTTGCTTAAACTAGATTCAACAGCATTAGTTGTTCTAAAACCCTACCACTCGAGATTCTTTCACTTACTACAACAGGAGGTATAAGCCAATGAGTCAAATATGGATTTGCTATCGAAAGTATATTGAATTTTCAATAGCATCATGCATTATGCCTTATGTGTCCGAACTATTACTTCTATTTCAAACATCTTTATTTAAATCTCCAGTTTGTTTGATTTTTAAAGAAAGAATTCCTGGTCCCTCCTCTACCACATATCTCCCTCTATTAATCCTATCTCTCCTGAATGTCTTTGGCAAATTTCAAACACTATTATAGTCATCGTATTAAAGTATTTTACACATTAATATGGCCATTGACAGCCTACAAACACCTCACAATTAAGTGTTACAATATGATGCTCAATATATAGGAGTACTAGATCTTAACAATCATTATCTACATTTAGGAAACATTCCTTATTTATTCAGGATTCCTCATGCATTTACTCCATTTACCCAATTTTATTACTTTGGATAACCAAGAATTGTTACTGTTATATGGTAGATGGAGAAAAAGACTATCATACTTAAGTTGAATACTCATGCAGAGTTCTTCCTTAAGAATGCTTTGGGGTTTGTGGATTAGTAGCATCTGTGTTAAAGATGAACATCAACTACACTCTCTTGCCTTTCTCCTTCGATCTAAAGAAGCTGGTGGTTTCATATTTGAATAGTGAAAACATCTTAATTCTTAATTCTTAATCAATAAATCAATAGGCTTAAACTGAATGGAAAATTGGCTTCATTATGCACTCATTCAAATCTCATTTAACTTGATAAGTTTGGGATTAACAATCTCTTGTTCACAGTACAACAGGTACATCAATGGAAGGAAAGAGAGACTATAAGTGTACATTCTAATAAAAAGAGTTTACTCTAATAATTAGGGTCTTAATAGAATTTAATTAATTATTTTATAATATTAAATTGTCAAACGTCCCTCAGCCTTCTAGAGTAAAGAGTAAGCAGCTCACATCCGAAATACTATGATGCACGATCTAAATGAATTTTGGAATGTATTTATTTCAAAAGGAAACATAGAAGGAGTGTTTGAGTTCAATAATTAGGGCCACTTGAAGTTCAAAAACAAAGAGTACATTATTTATAAATAGTTTAGATAGAATCTTTGGTCGACTATCTCTCACATCCCATTCACCTAATCCTTTTCTTAACCCTTTCATTTCCTGCTCTGGAAGAGCTCCTCTAGTTCTATTTATATTTTATTGAGCAGTAAAGTTATCATATTTAACTTAGTTCTTTCTATATCTAACTGAAATGTAAGAGAACCCTTCAGCAAATGAACTGGCGTTTGCGTGTTTCTTTAATCTTAAGGATCTTAGATGTAGTGTTTACCATTCTCCTACCTTGTGACATTATTTCAAGAGTAAACTAGACTGCTCAATGTCAAGTTTAATTTGACGGGCGTGAGGGGGCAGCTTAGGGAGAATGTCGGAGGCTTGATGGCATTGAGGTCTAAAGAATATTGATTCATTCTCTGAACTATGAAGGCACACGAATAAACTATAGATTTAAAATGAATATTGACTAAGGTAGGTTAAAGTTTTATTTAAAGGACTTCCTGGTAATCTTATTATGAAGCAATTATCATTCATCTCTTCAGATCAGGTCTGACTGACAAGAAGCTATCCGAGTTCCACATCTCTTCTTCCTCGAAGTATCCATCTCAAATCTGGTTCTAGCTAATGTTGCCCTACTTCAACGATCTCATGTTTCATCTCTATGTCAAGTAAGTGATAGAGGAGAGAGAATGAGAAAGTGTTTGCTCGCTCGCTTATAGCAAGCTATGTTGTTTATTCATTTTCTTCAATTTTAACTAAATTAAATCTAGTTAAGATTGCCGCTCTTTATCCGACAACAGATCATATTTAAGCGACGACTCTGGACTGAATCTCACCTTCTTTTTTCATGATTGAAACTTGGAATAGCATTTATATATGCCCAGATGTTGACGGGCAAATCTTATATGCCATGGCCCTATGAATTCAAAAAGTGGGATCTTGCACACAGCTCTTTTTTGTCTCTCTCGATTCATTCGCTTCAGGACATTAATCTCATAGCTTAAGCAATACAGGCTTCCATCTTATTGCATGCAACAGTTGCTAAGACAAGGTCCGATTTGCCTATTACTTTTACAGTGGCATAGCTATATGAATGAGACAGAGAGTGTCAAGATGTATGCAATTTAATCAACTGTTTAAAGAAGGACTTAAGTTGAAAGACTGAGCTTCTTCTTTTAATCTCAAATTATTCATTTAATTTCAAATGTAAAGTACAATAATTAAATATCAAACAATGCAAAAATTAAAGAATCTAACTACTCCAATATTATTGGAATGATTCTTCACGCATAATCTTGTTAGTCAAAATGGTGGGGCAGTTAGTGTTGGTGGAGGATGGGTAGGAATCCAGGAATGGGTATGCTGGATGCAATGAAGAATTATCTGATGTTAGGGCTAGAGACTAAATGGCTGGTTCATGAGAATTTAAATTAAGCATCTTTTCTAAGAGACGACTCTTCTTGTACTGTTGGAACAAATGCTATGAAGGAACTTTAGAGGCTAAGCACCGTCCGATGAACTCTCTCCGTTAAAAGACAAATGTTCTTGTGATCCCGGGGCTAAAGACACGAAGATTTCATTAGCATTACTATTTAGAGTCCGTGCACCCAATATGACTTCGAAGAATGAAATTTACGAAAAGATCGTAACTCATTCCCCAACCGAAGCAGAGGGATAAGGCGAAAATCAAACGAAGCAGTAATTATTTAATAGTTTTTTAAACAAGGTATTTTTAGGGATTATGAATTATGGAGTTAAGTGAATGGTATGCTAGACAACAACGACTCAGATGTATGATTACAAAGGAATGCATATTGTCTATCGAGTAGAGAGTTAGGCAGAATATCACTATGCAACGTTAAATGGAACTATGATAACAACATGAGGAGATCGGCATTTATTGCTTATATCCCTAGTTTTCATCTTACTAGTCCATGGGAGAGGAAACATAAGCTTTGATTCAATCATTGCTATCATAGATTTTTTATTAGAGTTTATCTGTTACTCCAAGATGAATATATGAGATCTGAATACTACAGTTCTCTGTAGGTTTATGATTTTTGAGAGAGAGGGATTTTTAAGTTGTCCCAAAACCCCAAAACCCCTTGGAAAACTGGAGACTCTCTGATATAATATTATTTACTAGATTAAAGTAGCATTCGAGAGAGTTGATCAGAGTTATTCTTGTTATTTAAGAATTTAATAGACTTTTTAATTATATGGCTTTAGGCAAACAAGGTTGATAGCAAGGGTTGTATAAAGCAGATACCTTAGAGATAAGTACTATGAAGGAAGATGATAAGAATAGCAAGAACAGTTCATGAACTTCAAGATGTACAGTAGAGATCATGATTGCATAGTTTTCAATGAGAGTAAATTTCATAACCATTTTCTTGGAGAGGTGGTTCGGAAAAATTCCTTTATCTCCTTGAATGTCAGGTTTGAGGTCCCCGGGAGATGACAGATAGAGATGTTTAAACCCAATCCCTAAGAAAATAGTGAAATTACTACATATCATTGAATAAGGTTATCTGTTGAAAATTACATCAAGTGTTAAAGCAGTTAAAGAACTTAATAAGTCACTTTAAAGAGTCCTAAATTACCCAAAAGTAATACTAGGAGGGTTAAGTCCTAGGTTTAATGTTTAATGAGAGAGAGAGAGAGAATTTAATATTGCAAATGTCAAATTGTAAAGTGAATAAACACACTTAAGTCCTAAAGTCTTAATGTAAATAATCAATTTTCATATCTGTTTGGTCAATCTAGCATTCATTTTGACCGATCTTGTTTATGCTTCCATTGTCTGATTTGATTCCTCTATCACTTCATGTATGGTTCTCTCGAACCCTTCTGCTTCCTCATGAGATCGCACCTCTGGTTCCTTATTAACTGATACCTCTATGTAGTCTTCAGCTAGGATTTCCTCCTCCGCTCCATTGATCTTTATCCATCCCTATAGTTGTTATGGAACAGATCTGGTCTGGGTTACTCTTTCTTTTGCATGGTGTCGTCAATATTTCCATGTCCTTGTGGAGTGTGTCATTGGGCATTAGTTGGGTTCCCGTCTGTTCGTATGGCATGTAATGGATCTCCGGAGGTACTGTCGTTGCATAGTCTTGGTCCATGTCCATGTCCTTTTATTGTGAATTAAGGTTTCTACGGATATCTCTCTTCTGTCTGTTCCTACTGTTGGAAAGTGATCTATGTTTGCTACCAGTTCTGGTCTACTTTAACTTCATCCTCTATATCCTTGATTAAGTACTTTCCAAATGTGTACTTGAATGCATGCCTAAGGACGAAATGGAACTATTACCATTGATCTGATGGTGGGCTCTTGTATTACCAAGTTTCGCCTCTGTTAATTGGAATCTTAATTGCTCCCCGAAATCAATGGTGACTTGTTTGGAGTCTTAGTTAATTGAAACCAGTCCAATGTATGCCTGCACTGATGTCTCCAGCCACAGATACGCTTTGTTAGGCCAGCCCCTTCCTCTCTTTAAATAATCTATTACTGGTTTCATGATCCTGCATGTATCTCTGTCTTGAGACACGTCCCCCATTTTGTAAGTTGGAAATGAACTTTCATTTAGTGTGATGAGTTACCATTCTCCTTTACTTTCAAGTGTTTGATCAATTTGGGTTGTGGATTCTGTTCAGAAGTTATAGGTCATATTGTAACGCGTAGCCTGTCCTGAAGTTCCCTTGTATGCACCCAAGGTTGTCTAGGACATTCCACTTTCCAACTAGCATTCGTTCCATAGTTTTTGTTATTGCCAGCATTGTCGATGCTACCTCTTTCATAATTATTCACTTTATTTAACCTAATATTACACAAGATGTGTAGCGCCATTATTGTTAATCCAGGTTTGGCATTGTGTATCAGGAATATGTTTAGCTGAAGTATCTTGTCCCATTTGTCTGTCTCGTAGCCTGAGTTGTGGACTCAATGCATTTCTCTGTATTTTAGTAGTAGCCTAATGATAGAGAGGATCATCTCAGTTTTCTGCTTTGACAGTTGACTCAATGAGATCCTTTGATTCTGGTGTGTTAGGATGTCTAGCAATAGTGATTCCACTGTAAGGAGCTCTAGTATGATCTTGTCTGGATTCAGAGGTTTTTTCTATTGATTCTCCATGAACACTCCATTGAGGATCTACTTAATTTCTTTCTTGGTCTTGAGTAGTATTCCCTATTTAGCTGGTGCTTCCTCCTCTATTTCTGGGTATTGGAGTTGACCATTGAGTATTTTGATGTGTTGGTGCTTAATGTCTTCTGTTGTAGCAGTCTCCACTCCTGTTCTCCTTGTCGGAGCATATATTGTGAGAGATCTTCTTGTAGTGTCAATCATCCCAGTCTCTTTCTCTCCATGATTAGATTTGATCTGTTTCCTTGTCTTGCTCATCTTTTAATTTTATTATTTTTATTCATTGTCCCTTATATCAGATGTTTTCAATTCTATTAATCGGTCTTTAGAATTTCATTTAGTTTCACTGCATCTCTAAAAAGCTTGGTCACTATTTTGATTCCTATTATATTTCATTCTCTTCATTCTGTTTGCTACTTCCATACTCAGTTGTTCTGGTTGTCACACGTAGAGTGATTGTTGATGTTGAATGGTTTCCCACATTCACACTCCATTAGAGTTCCATTCATGAATACCCTACCTCCAAGTATCTTAATAATTTTCTTCCATTCTGTCTTATGCTTTCTCAGTAGTATTAGTTTGGCTTTCTCTATGTGTTTGCTGTTCTATTTGCTCTCCTTAATCGACTTCAAGTTTACTATGTTTTTGAGAATTTTCCCTCTCTGTTTTTGTGATTATACTCCATATCTTGTCTACCCTAACTACTACTTTACTAGCTATCATGTAAAAGGTTGTGTGCTTGTGGATATGGTCTTCAGTACTTTCTTGCTTGTGTTCATTGGCCAACCATATATCCTTTTGTCTCTGTGGTTAAATCTGAACCATTCTTCCTGTGTTATGATTCAGCTTCCAATGAGGGGGTGAGGTAGAAATTGATCCAAGTCCTGATGAATGTATCTCCAATTATCTTCCCCTTATCGCTGCACTTATCCATCTATGGCCTGTTGACATTACATGGTTTATCCTTTTAGTAAGTAAGTTGTTTGTTGTATTATTGTATTATTGTAGAATGTGTGTCTTCCAGTATCCAATATCAATTCAAGATATCTGCACGTCTTTTGAACCTTTTTTATCCCTTGTATTTCCTACTTTCCCTTGTGATTTGTTATCAGAGTGCTCTTACTTTTATGATAGAGATAGATTATAAGAGCATCTTCTATGTTTTCTAGCAGTTCTATCACCTATGCTTCATTATAAGTGTGTATTAGAATATCATCTGCATAGCAGAATATGTTATCTCTCATACTTTGCAGATGTGTTTAAGTAGTTAGTACTTCATTCAGATATAGATTAAACAAGATGGGGGAAAGCACTCCTCCTTGGAGTACCCCCTTGTTATACCGCACCTCTTACTGATCTAGGCACATATATGTCTCTCTATAGATCTCATGTATAGTGTTGTAGATACACACTCCGAGCCCCTAGGTAATATTCTTCTTCTCTATAATTGTATTGAGGAACTTGTCAAGTATTTCTAAGTAGTTTGTTCCTATTCACATTATCAAATGCCTTGCTCAAGTCGAGTGTGAATACGCATCCTTTCCTCTTTTGTCCTCGCAGATACACCTCATGATGTGGAGTATGAATTGGTGTGATCTGTTCTGGAGTGGCTTAAGCTTATCCCGATTTTGAGAGTAGTAGTAACCTCGACTTCTTCATGTATCTGGGCATGTATTGAACTCCCATGATGATTTCTTTCAAGAATCGTTTCACCTTTGCTCCAATGGCTGGCTTTTTGAGCAGGGCATCGGGGAGATAGTCTACACTTACCACCTTATCTATTCCCATTGATTCTATGGCTCAGGCTATAGAATTATCTATCCTTTCCATGTTCTGTTCACTTATTTCTTTAAATGATTTCTTTTTTACTTTGATACTCTCTTGGGTATTAAAATTCATCTCGACAGTTCTTAGAGCTTTTATTTTAGTTGCTGAGTCCGATAGAACCCTGTCGGATGTTAATTTGTTTCTCAGAAACGCTGATCGCTTCATGCTGCAGTTCTTCATCATTCCGTAGAACTTGTCAGCTTAATTCGTATCTATTAGGTATTGTTTTCTTTCTAGTTCTTCTTCACGTTTCTTGTTTGAATTTGTCTTCTCTATTGCTTTAACATCTGAACCTGTTATTTTAGAGTAAAGTTGGTCATCCAGTTATAGTTGTTCTTTCCTGGGGAGAACTCATTCTTCAAATGCTTTGGAAGGGCTTGGATGAAAGCTTGGCAAGGAAACTATCTAAGTTTACCACTATATATCCTTCCTTATTCATATGCCCTGATGATTTTGGTCTTTGAGGGTAGAGCAGATTCATATATTTCCACTGATGGGGAAGTAAATTTCAGTTTTGTGCCAAATATCCTATGATCTAGTTCCCCTGTGCAGTGTGAATTATTCTATTACTTCTGATGCGCTAGCTATGATGTCTATTGTTTATGTTCCTCAGGTGGCTTCTTCTGTCATAGATATTCAGTATTTGTTAGCGAGATTTCTAAATTCTTTTTCATCTTTGTTGAGTTATACTCCAATTATGACCGATGATTATGTTCCAAGGATTTCATCTATCAAGTGTTTGGTTTATTGGATTGGTTGTGGTATGTTTTTATCACTACAAATTCTTTGTTTTGGGCATCTGGGTTAATGTGGGTTATGAGTATGTTTTATTCATCTTATAGAATCAATTTAGCAGTGTCCCTCTATGAAAGTGAGTGAGTGAATCTAATATTAAAGGTGGAGATTCTTCACAAGACACGATGACTTTAGTAGCCGATGATCTTCAACTCAGGGTGCATGTGATGGCTCAATTTCAAGAGCAATATGTAGCGGAGTACGATCATCAGGATATTCAATAGTCTGGAACACGACTCAAGGGAGGAAAGGAGACGCCTCTAGTCTTGAGGAGGGGGAGCATTTGATCTTGGTCAACAAGCCATTCATCTTGGAATGTAAAGAAGATTTCGGAGTTTAAGTAAATGTTTTAGTGTAAATGATATTTAGCAGGTTACTATTACTATTACTAATAAATCAATACCTTGCTATCCAACTTAGTCTCACTTAACAATTTCATTAAAAATGGATAAACAATTCTGATTTAAATTTAGCATTGCAATTCATTTCAAAGTCTCTCCTGCATTAGTGTCTGCCAACATTTCTATACTTCTCAATATTTACCTAGTGACTTTATATGCGTAGAAGTTGAAATGGTCCCCGTGGTAATATATATTAAACGGCTTGTTGCAGTGAGAGCATTGTAATATTTGTTTATCTTTGATGTGCCTCATTTGTAAGACTTATCCAATGATTTATATATTGCCATAAGCCACTACTCTATGGCTTGTCTTGGTTATAGCTTCTGATTCGGGGATATTCATGCTATTAACTACTGCCTATTTGCGATAGTACCTTGAAGCTGTTCTTCTAGTATTGTTCTTATTTTCTTTACCCCTAGAATCGCATACATTTATTCTACTCTCAAGGATCTGGGGAGACCGTACATCATCTTAAGCAATCTTTGCTCTCTAGTATCCACTTGCTTCATTTAGCAGTCCTAGTGTGGCAAGAGGAGTTAGATAAAAGATGGCTCGTGAGTGGTAGTAAGCCTGCAGTATTATGGCTTTTATAATGTCGGTGATTCCTCTCAATTGATATCTGAAGCCATTGGTAGCTGTTTGGAGCATGTTTTAGTGTTATTTCTGTATTCTTCTAAAGTCATTTGAGACTGTGTACCCTAAGTATTTGCCATGCTGAGCTTTCTGTATATCTCTTATGCTAGTAATTCTACTTGAGTTTGTGATAATGAATGAAATTTATGGGGACAGTTTCAGCGAGTACCTCTTCATGGTCTTGCTTAGCTGTACGTATGCTTTTTATATTTAGCAGGTTAAGTCTGGAATTGTATGTAATCTTTGTGCACTACTAGATCTTCTCTGTTGAGCCATGTCTCCTGTCTCCTGCAGACAGACCATTTCTGGTTACACCTCATCAATGGTCTTCCTTATTGCTCGAAGATTGGTCCTCTTGTTGATCGATCTAACATTCCAGCTGATGACTGTAGACTTTCAGATGTGAAATACGTTTTCACTCGTCCTGCTTCCTTTGAGGACTAAATATTATCTGATTTAATATGTTGTTTAATGAAATCATAGACAAGCTATTGTCTGGGATTGGGTCCTGTCAGCCTTCGCGAAATCCCTACGAATCCCCATCCTTTGGTCTTCTCCTGGCCTTTGACCTTGTACATCAAAAGTCTGTACCCCTCTTTCTTCATGTGTGCTCTTACAGCAGTGTAGTCTTTTCTCAAGATAGTGGCTGTTCAACATGCATTTACCCCCCGGGACTATCGTCACAATCCTTTCTCTCCCAGGATTGTTATCGTCTGCGTCTGTTGGGGTCTTCTTTCAGTCGTGAAGCATCCACAGCCCTTGCATTGTTTGACTTGTTTTTCAAATTCCTATTAAGCGGTTTTTCTTATTGGGTACAGTTGATATTTGTGGACTCCACGTCCCATCTGATTCCTCTGCGTTGATCCAGGTATTGATTCTTCTTCGCTGCTCTAGCTTCCTGATTGGTCTCAAGGATGTGCTCTCTGATCCTACTCAGATTCCAGTCTCTGTTCATGTGTCTTTTCCCTTGGAACTTGTCTGGCGTGTCCTCATGGAGTTTTAGCTTTCCCTCGCTAGTGTCTAGCTCTTGATACATCCTGATTGATATGGGTCTTGACTCTGGAGAATTAGCCGGCTCATTGGTGCCATTGTTCATTTTCGCTTGTACAAAAATTGGGCAACATTGCGGATGTAATTTAAGTGTCTTACTCTGAGAGTTTCGCTATGATCTATGGGTCTTCTCTCTCTGTTTGTCCTCTTTCTCCAGCGATGCTGTGTCTTACTTTTCTTTAGTCATCATTATTTGATCCATTGACTTAGGCTTTTTTTTCAGATGTATTTCTTCTTGCATATTTAATAGCAAGTTTAATCAAATTTTTAATAAAATACACTAAGCCAATCTAACACCCGTAAAGCAGGCCTTCTTCTCCCCTAAAGCTAAATCTAAACTGGATCTCCATTAGCATCTCTCCTTCTAGTGTGAGCCCAATGACAGATATAGCTCATAAACGTAAAAAACTCTATTCAATATTCGGTCTCCAAGATCAAATTCCTAGAAAAGGGAGAAACGGGGTGAAGTTTCACAATTAGTATGGAATTACCCTTAGACCAAGAAAGCCCGGCGATAGAAAATTCTCAATCAGAGGTCGGGAATAAACTCTATCGATGGAAGGAATTGAGCCTCGAAGCCATTTATCCATAAATGACCCAGCAGAAAGTCTTCAGTCGGAGGATGCATATAATAGATAACAATTTACTATGCTAAACTGATAATGATGTTAATTAACTTCGCGTATCGATCAATACGTGACCATGTACCATGCTGTCTTTGTCAGATCTATAGTCATGGCAAGCATGGTGCGGAAAGTCTTCTTCAACTCGCAAATCTGGTGTTTTTACTCTCTTATCTTTCTTTCTGATGAAATCTTTGACTCTCTTGTTAAAAAAGGAAGTCGACATCTTTATTTACATCAGGAGGATTATACTCTTATTAAATATCAACTTAATAGAGCTTGCCTTTGTGGCTGCCGAAGGTGTAACTAAAGCCAAATAAAGCTTTAGTGTCGAGAGGTGCATTACAATCAATACATTAAGGCTTTAGTTTAGTTAATGTTTAGAATTATTCTATTCCTATTAAAGTCAAAGTATCATACCCAAATGTTAAATGTATTTTAGAATAAACATTCATTCCTTTATTCATTAGAAGCAAGTGTTTACATATTTCTCCTTCTAAATCTTTCTCGAGAGCATTAACAAGTTCAATTTCCATGCAATTATTCTGATCGTTAGATTTCGATTTATATAAGAAATTTCATATATTCTGTTTGAATAAGTAGTAGAATATTTCATTAATTACAGTAGAAATTTCAAAAATGAAGTTAGAATATTCAGATAAATTAACTGAATACTCTTCAAATTCGAATTCATTCTCATAGTTGTATTTACTCTTAATACAAAATAATTAGACGAAAGATCTTACCTCAATGAATAATTATAGTTGCTCTTTCAATTGCAAGAGTAGTTATAATTTACATTTGAAAAGTTCAATTGTTAAGTTAAAGACTCCCACGTAACTTAATAGTCTAAGAACCTCCCTAAATGAATCAAAGTGAAAGAATATCGTAATGGAGTCTTTACCATCTTCGGCAGCCACTAAGGCAAGCTCTATTAAGTTGATATTTAATAAGAGTATAATCCTCCTGATGTAAATAAAGATGTCGACTTCCTTTTTTAAC
>JAGYYO010000073.1:0-16160 GCA_021441625.1 Diophrys sp. 3 WChen-2021
ATTGTTCCTCTCATCCCCCCTCCAACAACATCCTTCTCCTCCTTGACACCCCATGTAGTCACTCTTTTCTCTCTCTTTCCTCTAGTCTCTGTAGTCATTGTGCTTGTGTTCTCTATAATAGATATATATTAGTCTATGGAGGATTCAATGGGACACAATAGATTAGTAATGACATGTTCAGGATTGATAGAGAGAGAGAGACTTAAGAAGTGTAAAGAAAGGGAGGTAATGATACATAGAGTGTGAGAGATGGGGTGCGAACATTCTTTATATAGATTGACTTTGTGTTTGGAGAGTAAGATGGATGTAGAGGATGTGATGGGAGTAGAATTGGGAGGTGAATGTTAATTCTGATTCTCATTCTTTAGTAGAAAGAGGTCGTGTTTCAATCTCCTTCAACTCCATCCCTTATCTACGCTTCCACATCTCAACCCCTCTAACTACTTTCAAATAACTCTATAAAATGAGAATGTGTAATTATCAATAACCTCCCTTCCCCTTTCTCTTAATCGTTTAATCCCATCACATCACTATTTCCACTAATCCATTCCCTTCCTTATTTAATATCATCCATTACTATTACCCTCCCTGTCTTCATTACTGTTACATATGATATTACTTAATACACTATATTCCATCTATTCTCTTCTCCATATATATTCCATTAAGACATCTTACTATTCTAGTTCTATTGCATTAGCTGAGTAGTCCAATGTTAACATAAGAAAGGAATACTTAAGTTGAAGGAGAATAGAAGACTACTTCTTCTACTTGTAATGCATATGATTGTTGAGTAGTTTTAAAGGTTGATAGTGCTATTTTAATAGTTGTCATCTACGGGGGTTGAATCTATTTGTGGTATTGAGTTAATGGGGAAGCGTTTGGGGATCTAAGTGCTATCTATTTCTTTTGTTTTACTCTTGTTTTATTGTAACATTCCATTTTAGAGGGAAAGGTAGGGGAGAGGGTGATGAGGACAAACAGAATTAGAATATTGTTGATTAAGAGGGAGTGTTGTCTACAGTAGCATGAGGTGTTAGGCTGGCTTTATAATCGATTACTGAGGTACTACTCAATGGGAAGGAAGAAACTTTATTCTATTAGTTGGCTTTTGTTTTGGGTAATTCAGAGCGATGAGTTCTGGGTATTTGCATGGTTCTTTTGTAATAGATCTTTTTTTATTCTAGGAGAAGAGCCTGCTCTTGCTTTCTCTTTAACCTGTTGTTTGTGTCTGAATTCCATGGAGAATATAGAGTGCTTGTCTCTAAACTCCACAAATGAATACCTTACCATCAAATTCAACATGGGATTAGAATGAGGTCATCATCTTCTTTTTGTAATAGATCTAGAGAAGGATGCATTATGAAGTATTGATCTATACACAGAACTCTCTTCCTAATCTAATAATATGAAGTTCTAGAAGTACAAGATGACTACTTCACTTCTTCATATGACTGAATAGGTATATCATTCTCTTTTTATTATTATTAAATTAGAAATTAAACTGGTCAAGTGGTCTGCACTGCAGCACGACGGCTGACGGACTATCGAACCCCAGAGCGCTAGGGTTAGTCCTGAAAGTAGAGGGAGAAAGATACCTTCCCAATGGGGCTGAGAGATCAGGTTCCTCGACACGCCATCAGTGTCCTGTAGGAATTCTCGCTAAGAGGTTCTGGACGGACCCCTCTTGTGCGGTCTTCGGACCAAACGAGTTGTACCCTTAATCTCTCCTAGTATTGTATCCTTAGGTTTCGGCCTGGACATTTCCTGACCGCCCCAACAGCGGACAGTGACGTACGTACGTACCGTATGTCGACTTTCACGTGTCCACGTGGAAGTAGAAGGATTAATTAAGTAGATTAAGGAAGCTTCGACAGAAGATATATAATAATTAAATTGGATACATTTAATTATTTTCTAATTTAATTAAAGATGGCGACACTAGAGGTGTTGGGACGTCAGGCTCTAGTGAGTAACAGCGCAGTGTCTTGTCGACCGGTCCCTTGAGGAACGGGCTTAGACACACTGCTGGTCAATGACGCTCTTCGACAAGGGGGGCTGCAAGGGACCCTGGATGACGGGGACCCTTGTAGCTCAGAAGAGAAGAGGAACTAAAACATAAAACAGGAGCGACGGGGTAGACCAACTACTCCGCGGGAGGGATGGCCTCCAGCAAAGTCGTTGATATTTAATTTAATTTAATTTAATTCTCTTTTTATTACCCTCTTAACTAAAAGCATCTATTGATATCCTTTTCTTTTCCACTTCCTTTAGGCAAATTTCTTCACATGGGTAAGCAATTTCTTAAGTCACTTAACTAATCTCTGTTAGGATCCAGTTCCAATTGTGTAGCCATTATTGCAACATACTTTGATATCTTTGCTCTCTGAGCAATGTTCTTAATCTGCTTAAATAAGCTAACCCACTTAATATTTATTTTAGAGAGGAGTCTAAGATCTTAGTCTTCTCTTGACCCATTCCTTCCCACTAGTCCACCAAGTAAACCTAAGAATGAAACTAACTCATCTAACCCTCCATAAACTATGACGTATCAGTAGACCCATTCTTAATCCCTGGATCCCCTTCTTCCCTTTCCTCCATTTTCTCCCCCTTCTCAGTTGATGATTCCCCTGACGACAATCCTTCCCCTCCTCCAATTTATCACTAGTTACTCTCATGACTATCTAAGTATTTGAATATAAGATGGTAATTTAAGGAATAAATATGGATTAATTCACTAATTCTCTTCTTTGGTTCCAATTAACTCTGAATCTAAGATTTTATCAGAGGTGGGTTTGAGGTGAGGGGAGTAGAGGTAGTTCTCAGTTGATTGTCTAGAGCTAGGAGATAGAGTTAAAGGGGACAAGAGAGGAGGGGTTGGATGAGAGAGGTTGAGATAATATATTGAGTATGTTTGTCAGGAGAGGGAGCACTTAGATTGTGTGAATTGCTTCTTCATATTGAAACATTAAATATTAGTTAATCTTCATAATCTGAAGAAGAAAATATTTAATGAAAGCCAGCCTTTATGGATGCTGATGCTAGTAAAGACAAGACCAGCAATCAGACATCGAATAGATGCCCCTGGACCATATCCATCCTCTACTACAATAAAGCTAACCTACCTCAACCAAATAGAAACAATAACTATGACAAATGCAATCCAGATAGAAATACCTAAGATAAATACAAAGACCCAGCCGCTAATAATTACGAAGAATATCAATATGGAAGTGCTGGTGATAGCTATGGGAGTGCAGCTACCTCTGCAGGACCTATCCTTGCAGGAGAAAGGAGTAAGTAATAAAGTCACTCAATGCCTGAGACAGAATATGATCAACTTATGGGAGATAACACACATAGGTTATAGTTTATAGCACCCTGGAGCTAACAATGGAATTAGATTGGAACTTAAACCTATTAATGATCTTTCACCTATAGTAATGATAGATTCAAGAGATAGGCTAATGTTTATATTAGGAAGACGTTGTCTTGTGCTATGTGGGATGATGATAGAATAATTACTAATAAGAGAACTCGTGAAAGAATCTCCTTTTTATACTTTTGAAGAGTCTTTTTCAGCAGATAAATACAGAGAGAATTGTTTGTAGATCTCAGTTAATTAGACTGGTCCATTTGAATTAAATCCTTAAATGGTTCATCCAGTGGTTAGGATTCATATAGTGTTAGTAGAAACTCATGAGTATCTGGGTTAGACACGTCCTTATATGACAGGAGGAGCTAATAGAGAGATGGATGTGGATTTTAATAAAGATGAGAATCACTTTGATTGTCTTATGGATTAATTAATGCCTATGACTATTAATATGTGTGACTTGTGGGGTAAAGGAGAGACTAGGTGGTAGAAAAATCCCTTGATTTAATTAGTCAAATTTATATTCACGAGTCAAATGTCTAGATCCTAAAACTCCAGAAAGAAGTCTCATAGATTTTAATTGGTAATAATAATAAATATCCCTCCTTCTAAGAGATTGAATTCTCATTTGTACATAGATCTATCTCTGTCTATAACAAACAAATTTTCATGCCAATTAAACCTTAGTAAAAGAGATTGGGTACCATTATTAAAACAATTATTTATTAGCTCAAATGTAAGATTATATCTATACTCATGCATTGGGCAAGAACATTCAATAAACCCTTCCGCCCCTAAAACCATTATAATGCAAATTTGAAACTGAACGTCTTGATCTGTTTAAAAATGGCATTTAGCAACTCAGGTCATTGCCAGCGGCTGCTTGCATTAAATAAACTCAAAGACAATAATTAAAGGATGTGATTTAAATGATGGAACATTAGAAGTTCAACTGAAATGTGGCTTAGACATCATCCATGACATTGACTGTTCACCTTATGATAACTGTCTCGTGACTGCTAATTCTGATTCATCAATTAGACTATGGGACATGGTATAGAAAGACACTGAGTATGCAAATAAATTGAAGATACATGATTATGATAAATGTTTAAATGGGAATACTTATTCCTTCTTCCTTTGTGCAAGAAAGAGGTTCAAACCAAGCATACTTGTTCATGCCTTATAATTTAATTATTGCCCTTTTCCTCCCTTTATGTTTTCATTAATAGAATAGCCATCACTATTTTATTAATTAGGAGGTGATGATCCTCTTGTCTCTGCAGTATTCCTTCTTACAACAGAGTAATGGGAGACCCTATTCTTGGAGATTTCTTCAAGAAAACACAGATTGACTATGTGGTTTTCCACTTTTAAAAAGTTTCTAAGTTTCATACTTGATGAGCCTACTATCTGGAATATTGAAGTTATCACCAAAGTATATCATAAAATAGATATTAGTATGGATCATTTCTGGGCAATGGTTGAGTACATTGGAGAAGTACTTGAATTCCTTGATGTAGAAGATGAACTTAACATCTAAAATAATTAAGAAAGTAGCGTCTTGTTAGAAAACTAAGATGAGTGGAAATATAGAGTTCAAATTCAAATTATAAATCAAAGTTCCACGTCATTGATATTTTTCTATCTCCACAGATTTCATAACATTATCTTGAGTTTGGTCTATGTCTACATCATTTGTTAATCCACAGGTCTTGGCATAGCATAGAAGATATGCATCATCGACCATATCTATTGTTAGACTTATCTACTTTCCCTGTTTAACAAATAGATGAACACCCATCTCCATCAAAGTTAAAAATATCTGTGTCAGATAGTTTCTGATCCAAGGAGTGTGAACTTGTCAGAGCACCTCTGCTAGAGGTGAGAGGGCAGGCGATGCCAAAGGAAGTCTGGAAAAGGAATATCAGTTTGTAATTCCAAGTGAGGCAGGAAACAACCTACCATTATCACTTTATTAAACGAATTTACTTTAATATTCCATCTATAGAGTTAATTTGGATTATTAGAGGGGATATGAAGTTAGAGCTTACAAATGGAAGTGCCAATTAAAATTAAACTTTTATTAAGTGCAAAGATTCATGGATCTGAAACTATGATTAACCATGTATATCCTAATTGACTTGCTTTTAGGTTAACAGTGGTAAGAGATAATTGTATTAGTCTATTTGATTACTCTTTTCTTTACGATTATGACTATGAGAATATAACATATAAGTGGAACAATGGTTCTTTGGTGCTAGAGGTAAATAATCTATTATCAAGTCAGTGTGTTATCTGATGGCAAATACATTGCTTCAAGGTATGAGTAAAATATACCATTCATTTGTGACAAACATATGAATTAATTATGCGATAAAGATTAATAATTTCATAAAAATCCTAGTGTTTGAAGATTTTGAGATTCTTCTGAGAACTAAGAGATTCAAGGGATCGAGCAATACAATAGAGAGCTGCCAAATAACTGCGTGTTGATTGTTAGACTAATAATTATGCCAAATACTTCAATGTGTGCTCGCATCAAAGTAGATCTAAAACTCCTTAACAGCAAGAAGAGGTTCAAGAAGTTAACTTCAAGGTCGAGCAATTTTATTTTTATAAACTTTTTAGCAATATGTTAAACGCATTACTAATTATAATACTACATCTGGGAGCGCCAAGGTTAAAGAACTTCTTTAAGAACTTCTACTTAAGGCAAGAGCAATGATAGGTTATTAAGAGTTTACGTTTTTATTAAAAGTCTTAAACTCTTAACATATCATACGCATTCTCTAAAAGAAATCTAAGTAATGAAGTTCTAAATGAAAACTTATTAATTTAATAAACTAAAACGGTTTTATTTATAAACATAAAGTTCATATGAAAATACAAAGAAATTGCTGTTGTTCCTGCCATAGTGACTTATGGAGAGATGACCTTTTTCTAAATGGACTGGAGCACAATAAGTATCTTTCCAGGAAAATAATTGAAAGAGTACTTTTCCTCTCAGGATCTGCCTCTTCTTTCTCCACTTTGACTTTTTCTGTTCATTTTCTTTCTCTTTCGTTCTCAAGATCCTTCACTTACTGAGCTAAGTAAAAAAATAAGATTCTATTTTCACTCCACAGAACAAATAACGGTCTTAATGCAACCTGTTGTGAGAAGTACGATGAAGCTCTCAAGTAAAATACTACTTTAACTCTGTAAAGAGATTAAACTCATTAAGATGCAGAAAGATATAGAGAATGGAAAGAAAGGAAACTGATGGTTGAGAATTTGAAAAAATGGAAAATATGAGAAACAAGAACAGTTAGATAAGATAGATTGAAATAGCCAGACAAGAAACAGAGAACAAGCAAGCAATAGAAAGAAAATTGAAGTGGGAACAACAACAATTGAAATGAAGATCGAGAATAACAAGCAACCCAAAATTAGAAGAAGCAGCCAAAATTAGAGGAACTGAAGATAAGAGAAGAAGAAGTGATTATTTTATAAGATTGCATGTTTGAAGTGCGTTTTATGTTGTTTGGTAAACTATTCAAGTCTTCTTAAATGAAAAGGATACATTTTAAATGGATCAATTACTATCTGTTAATATCTAGCAAGTCTTTGGTCAACCTAAGACATCATTGAAGAGAAGAAAGATGACTATAGTTGAATTTAAATGACAAGTCCAAGAAGTCTGGTAGCACCAAGTCAATGTAATTATAATTGGCAGATGGCTCTATCCCTTCTGAATGTCCACTTCTAATTGCTGATTAACTAAATACAGATACTCAGATGATATTTATATCATTACATTTATGTAGAGTATAACCAATAGAAGAAATAATCTATGTAAAGCAACCAATATCCACAACCAGCATTCCCAAATGCACCACCCCAATATCTCCGCTCCCCATCTTACTCCTCCCCCGAGCCCACTCCTTCCCCTCTCCTTTCCAAATCCTCTATCATAATCTCTCTCTATCAACCTTCCCCCTTCTCCAACCCCTCTCTCAACCCAATGATCTCAATAAAATGTTCCACTCTCCTTCACCAATATTATTCCATTGCAGAAGAGAGTGGCAATACCCAAGTATTTAGTTTTGTCTCCCTTTATACTGATAAACTATGAGAAGCTGAAGAATGAGAAAGGACATCAGCGTATATTAATAAAGTGATTGGACTTGTGTTGTATTGACTTGTACGTATATTCAATAGGTCTCCATATTGATAAATAGGCTGATAGACTTGGTAAGGAAGGACAGGTGAAGATATAGAATGAGTTAGATTTGAAATGTAAGTATTGGATGTCATGGGAAGACAAGGGACTAGATAGTAGAAAATAAAAAGAATTGCATTAGATTCTTTTTAAGGAATGCTCAGGTTAATTGATTGGCTAGTATTATTCAACTATAAATTTGAAACTCAATGTTGATGCATCAAACAGAAAGAAGAGAGATACTTAGATATGGCTGATCGATCCATTGATAAATGTTAGAATCTTCACCACACTATCCTAGTGCTTTGAATAAATCAAACTATATCCACTTCTAATTCATTTACGAACCCAACTGAAGAGGACTCGTAAATAATAAATATCAATGAGATGTGGATGAGAATATTTTAAAAGAGATCATTATATTAAAAAGATCTCTCTAATTATGCTTGATATTGCAGATAGTTCTCAAGGTGTGGTTGTTGAAATACAAGGGCAAGTACTTTTTATCAATCTATTTACTGAATGCTTTAGTTTGATTAGTCAATTTTCCTCTTAGGAGATATAGCCTGAATCAGTATTGATGAAAGTATCAAGAGTCAATGCAGGTGAACATGACCCAGCTACTACATCTCAGATGTAGTCGTTATCAATATAAGAGTAACAATTTGTATTAATCTGGATACCATCTCCTTTATCTTGTTAACATCCATATTCAATCGAGCAATACTCATCACATCCTTCTACACTTCAATAAAACATATGCTGCCTGATAAAATTGGATATCTGTGCGGTAAATCTAAAATGTTTTGTACCTTAGCAGGTGGAAAGTAAGATGGGTAGGGGAATTTATATGTCAAGGGGATTCTTGGGTAATTTCATATGGGAAGACTATATAATACCGACATTAAACACATATTTAAATCAAAATCAAGCTTTCTTTTCTTAGTTAAGGAAATAGGGGTGAATAGAAGCTATTTCATATCTATTTTTTTAATTTAATAAATGAAGTAATAAAATAAATAAATGATAATGTAACTTTAAACTTAAAAAGGTAAGTCATTTAATCAGAATCTATAGAAAGAGATCTGCTAGGGGATTTGCGGATACTTAGCCCCGCTCTCCCCAGCGTTTCCGTAAAAACCTTTATGACTTAGTAAGGTTGCTAAATCATACTGGAGAGCAAAGCAAGTAAGGAGTATACCTGATTGCTTACATGAGTAGTCAGTAAGACCAATGATGATAATTTAAAAAATCCTAACTCATACTATCCTGGATGCTTAAAGCCATCCAGGATCGTCAAGTTACCATCCATTAGAATTAAATCATATTTAATGCCATCTGCTTCTTTAAATAGCTTATGCATACAGACACTTTGTCCTTCATAATTATGTGATAAATCACAAAGAGGAAATTTTAATTTAGGAGTGAACTTGTCTTGGAGGTGGTTCTTGAGAGGATGTGGTTCTTTCTTTTCAGATTCCCCAATTTTGGATTGCTGTTATGAATTTCAAGTTGTTATTATTCGTTTTCTTCGGCAGAAGCCATTTCCCTTTGTGCTGTAGGTAATTAATTGAGCGAGACAAACTCTTTGATTAAGTTGTGAGGGTTAACTTATCAGACATTTATTAAAGGAATTTTCGTAAGCGATCGATACTGTCCGAGATAAGAAAGCTTGAGTCGAAAAGTATTTCTAATAAATTAAGATCAAGGCTTGCTTTTTCATAGTCATAAAAATTAAAAGTGGATCCTTTGTTAAATAATAGATTGAACTTTATCGACTCTCTGGCATCTCTAAAGATATAATCGACAATCCCTATTCCTTATGAATTAAACTTTAATCCATCTCCTAGTTTTCTAATAAAGAAAATAATTTCCTTATCATTTTCTTTAATCTCAATGCCATAGTGCTTCGGTTCGGCAAATTATTCAATGTGAGCACGTGCTAACGTTGAGAGATGGGTTGTCCCTTCTTCCTGAGAGGTTAACTCAGGATTCTTCTTGTTGCTAGGTCAGTTAGGGTTTGGAAGAGTTAGAGGTAGACTTTATTTCCTACTCTTCCCCTTAATTCTTCTTAAATGAGACTTGAGAGGAAGTTTGAAGAAGGGTCTAGGGCTTAGAATGAGAAGAGAAAGGTAGAGCAAACAAAGATGGATGGTAGACCACTTAAGAGCTTAAAGGGGTGTTTAAAGATTCAGTAGCGCATTAAGGAGGAACGTTATTTGAGGATGAGACCAATAGGGCCGGTGTTGAATGTTGTTGGCAAATGAGGTTATCAGGATTCTCCCATAATTATCATTCACCATAGTGCTTGTAATTTAATTTATGAATGATCAAGTAAATGATTAAAATAAGGCTTTATTAATGATTAATGAATTTGCATAAATAGGAGGGTTGAATTAAGAGTTTGATCTTAATTTGCTCGATCAAAGGCTGATGATGCAGTTTGAGGGATCAAACTTTATCAAAATTTGTTTACCCTCAGACCCTAGTGACTCAATCATGACCTTCTTGAGTTTTGGGAGCTTAAAATGAAAAAAGTACTCCAACTTGTTGTTAGTTTTCATCTTAGATTTTCTTTTGAAAGAAGAGGCACAAGTCGAAAAGAGTTTTAAAGACGAAAGGTACCTGAATGTTGGATTGAGCTATTCTGGATGAGAACAGGTTTGATCCCTCAAAAATGTTCATTTGAGCCCCAATATCTTACTTGGAGATATCAGATCCAACATGGAGGATCTGGTCTTATGCTTTTTTATTTTTAATTTCTGATCATTCTCTCTTTCTCTTTTAAAGTTTTTTTTATCACCCACCATAGTTTTATGATAGAGATGAATCAACACAGTCTGAGCTTTAAGAAACCAACACTAGTTCAGATGAAAATCAAAGATAGCACAGAGAGTTTATTTACTAATTAATTTAAATTGAATAAAACTTTATCACAAAAATGAATTTAACCAATGAAGAATCTTATATTTAATTAATCTAGACTGATAGACATTAAAGGAGAGATGCTGAATGCATTGAAGTGGCCCTCTTGCCTCTCTCTTGCCAAAGGTTAATGATGTAGATGAGTTCTAGCAGTCTGTGCTTGCTTATGTCTTGTCATCCTGTTCCAATTGATAGAGGCAAAAAGTGTTTGCATTTGATCTCTTGAAGAAATTCCATGATAAAAAAAAGATTGAAGGAAATAAACCCATACTAATAATCATTTAGTTAAGATGACGAACGCTTAGCACTCCTTTCTTACAGAAGTAAGTAGGTACTTTCACATGCTTGGAATATTCTAGGTGTTATGGGATAACAGATTATGATGGATTGACGAGGGTTATTTACGATTCCCAACTTCTCTTATGATAAATGATGCTGGTATATTCATGTTAGATTAAGGAGAGGATTAGAGGATCATTACTCCAGCAAGCAAGCTTTAAGATAGTCAGGTTTAATAACTAATATGGAACCTGATCAATTACATGTCATTTTAGCCACTCAAAATGGTTTCTTTCATAATTCAAATCTAATAGAACTATATTAAATGGATTTAATATTTACTCTAAGGAGATCCTATTATGAACTTCCTGTTTTTTAAGTCGTGAATGGAGACATTTTCAATTTTTTGATATTAAGCTTTATAATTAAAGGTGTTCTAACAAAGTCCCTTTGCCAAACTTCTATTAGATATTGATAGAGGAATTAATAATAAAAACAACAATCGCTATAGTCTGAGCTCTTAGAAACTATTATCTGTTCAAGTGGTAGTTCAAAGATGAATAAGAACTGCAACAGTTTTCATGTATTAATCAATATAAATTGCAGGCAATGATTAAAATTATGTAGCACCTTGAGAGTCAAATGAACTGGCATCGAATGGAGAAACAATGTAGCAGTCCAGTTTAAATATCAGAGTCTATTGATTGATGTGCAATAGGCTTGAATATCTTATGACTTGAGTGTTATCTCAGAACCTTCTAGAGCATTTCTTCTTGTTTCGAAATTATATGGCACTACAACAATACTGCTAGTGCTCTTTTTACTTTGGGTATTCTCTCTTCGCCTTCCACCAAAACTCGAAAATAGATGAGAGTAATTATTATATATATATTTCACTTAAGTTGCTTTCTTTCCATTAATCAGAATCTTGACTGGTTAGCCTCGTGATGATCCCTGCTTGCCAATAAGACACTGGTTGGAATTCCCTTTGACTCTTCTATCTCGAAACATCCCTTCCCATATCCTCTGATCAGAGATGGAAGAGAGAGTAAAAGTACTTGCTTTATTGAGCATTGAGTGGCCATCAAGTAAGAAAAACTCTCTACAAAGAACCTATCTTTACTCGTCTCTTCAGTTCTGCACAGAACTCACCCTTATTTAATTAAAGTTTAGCTTCTTCCATTCGCGCTCGCGGCACAACTCCTAACTCAGTTTTGGCTTAACAGATTCATGATTGCGATCGAAATATATGAAAGTCATTTAGTGACCCACAATGAGAAAATTGACATTTATTGCCGGAGATGAATAATTGATTAGAAAGCTTTTACTATAATATTATAATAAGTACGGATGGAGTTCTTCTTCTTCTTTCATTAATTATAATTATGGTTTTAAATGTTTTTATCTGACAAACGCATAGAGATAGATGGAGATGTATTCTAGGTAAGTGTTATAACCCTCACCTTTCCCTTTTTTTGTAAGCAACAGCAGCTTGGAAGGACCTTAACCCGGGTCCGAAAATGTTGATTTAATATGCATTCTAACGAGACAGAGGGATCAGACACTATAAAGACCAGTACCAGTGCTAATTGAAGAATGAGTCGCAATAACCAGGAAAACAAAGCCAAACCTTTGACAAAGCAAATGAAGAACTTGCTTTACCCTGTGCATTGATGAATCAGTTACTTATGGAGGACTTTTTGAAGAATGCATAGTGGATGTCAACTAGAAACTATTCGACTTAGATCTATAATTCTAAACAGTATAGCCAATATTTATTTTTAATATTGATTTAAATATGGTTTTAATCTAACTAAAATTGAATTTGCAGTTTATCTAGCCATGGCTGCAAATCTTCGCAAGCAAGCCGGAGTTCTCTAAAAAATAAGGTAAGTTTACTTAACGAAGCAATTTACTAAGGTACCTTATCCGGACACTACAATCCTAGTTTTTGTTTTTTTTTCTTTCATTAATTATAATTATGGTTTCAAATGTTTTTATCTGACAAATGCATTGAGATATGTGGAGATGGCATTCAAGGTAAGTGTTATAACCCTCACCTTTCCCTTTTCTGTTAGCAACAGCAGCTTGGGAGGACCTTTAACCCTGGTCCACGGTGTTTTGGCTCTGGCTTTGGGGGCGTAAGCGAATGTCTGGAACTACGACTCTTCCAGTGGGGACTGAGCCCGGTCCTCCAACTGGGTTTAAGGGAAGTCTTTGTCAGAGTTTGTCGGCGGCTGTTGCTCAATCCTAGTTAAACGCAAAGAAGAATAAGGCATGGATTCAACGAAAGCGACGTTTGTAGTGGATTCAATAAAGAATGAACTAAGGTAAATAAATAGAATAAAATATGAGATTTAATCGTGATGAACAAACACGACATCATAATGTGGGTACAGGCATGGGGAGTTCTCAGACCCCGAGACCAAGCAAGGATACTCCCAACTGCTTACTGCCCCTGCACTGGAGGAGGAACCACCATCTTCCCCTCAATGCAATGAAGGTTTAGCTGTAGAAGGAATGGCATGCATGGACAAAAAGAATGCAAAAGCAGGAATTGAACATTCGCCACCTGAGATTTTGCCTCCGACCTGTTATCTCAGGTTGGCTGGCGCCCCATGTGAGAAAGGGCGAGATTAGACTTAGATTAAATTAATCAATTAGCACATCTCGCTCTTTGATTCCTGCAATAACTAATGTATTGTTCAACAGTCTAGAAGCCTTCAGTGTCATCCTCGATCTTGATTACATCAGGTTCCTCACTCACCACTTCTGAATCTTTCTGGTCTGATATGATCATGTAGTCATCTACTGGGACCAGGCCATTTATCCCTGGGATAATGAGTTGTACTGGCGGGGGATCTGGAATGTGGAAGTACCGGGGTGGCGACTTAGGGATGGTTTCTCCTGTGGGAGCGTTTCTCGCCATCGACGGGATTCTCGTTTCATTTTCCATTTCCTTGTCATTACAATGATCAGGTGCTGTGGATGGGATCTCGTCTGGAGGTGCTGGTGTGTATGGGGTGTAGGGGATCACAGGTAGTTATGCACTATTTTCGTTTTGTCCCCTCTTCCTAATAGCTTGGGGAGTGGGTGAAGCTGGGTTTTCCTTCGGACTATGTCTCTATTCAATAGGATGTGATGGAGTACCCTCTACTTGATTTTGGTGTACGTCTTGTCTATGCATGATTGTTGAGTGTCTTAGATTGTAGGGTGTCCTAGGTTGCGATCCAACTGGTGTCTCCAGGAGTCTGAGGATTCTGTCTGGACTTTCGAACAAATCTCTGATTTCATCTGTGAGATGGGGATCTAGATCTAATTCCCTTCCCTGGTCCATCCTCCCCATGGTGAGTGTCTTCATCTCCTCTCCGTCATAGAGTAGGAGTCCCTGTCCTGTCATGGGGGCGATCTGTTGCTCCTGTTCATCTCCAGAGCGTATAGAGTAATTGAGAGTTCTTGAGAGCCGTCTTTCAATGATCCTAAATCTGCCAATTAGGTACTTTGGTGCCGTACGGAGGATGCAGTGGAAGCTGATTGCTTCTGTAGTGTGCTCCGCACCTTCATTGATTAGCTCATCTTTATTCAGGCAGAATTTCTGATTCTCTCCAAGGTCAATGCATATTTTTTTATCTATTTCGTCATAGTGAATGGATCCTACGTAAGCACTTACCGAACTTTCAACTATTTGGCCAATCCCCTAGGTTCATGACAAAGCCTACTACTGGCTTCATGATCCTGTGTGTGTTCCTCACCTTGATGCCCTGACTATCAATCTTTTGAGTGGGGAAGGAGCTTTCACTGAGGATCAGATTTTCTCCCTGGTGATGTAGTTAGAAATGTTTCACGAGCTTCGGGTTATAACCAGACCTGAATGTCTCGTGGATTTTCCCTATGTATACAGCAACATTCCATCTATTGTCCACCGTGAAGTCTATAGTCTCTGTAATGTTCTTCATTGTCGACGCTCTACCTCCCATGAGAGCTGTGGGTACTTTATCTAGGTCGGGATTGCAGCTTGAGCTTGTCAGGTGGGTAAAGCCCGGTTTGGCGCTGTGGATTAGTGTCATAGCAAGTTGTGGTATTAATTCCCAGGTCTCAACGTCTTTGTCAAGTGTGGATGTACAGTGATCTTGTTTGAATCTCAGGAGGAGTCTGATGATGGACTGAATCTGTTTGAGATCTAGCTTCGATAGATTCTTCAGTGTGATTCTCTTTATCGTGGCTAGTCTAAGGATAGCATCTTGTATTGACTTATGTCCCTCACCTTCCAGGTAGTCGAGGAGAGTTGATTCTATTGTGAGAAGCTCAATGGCAACTGTGTCCTCAGTGATTATGGTACGTGGCGACTTCTAAAGCAATACTCTTGTAATTTATATGACTATGGTAGAACCGTGGAGTTTGGTGTCAACCTTAGTTGGGTTCATTGCTGCCTGGAATTGGAGCTTGGTCATGCTTGAGATCCCTTAGTTGTAGCTTCCCGGGTGTAGACGTTTAGGGAGATGGCCATGATGTTGTAGGGCTTGGGTTGGCAGATGGTAATTACCATTGTTTATTTTCTATTGGAGAGACTTGATCTCCTCTAGAGTGCATTCGCTGTGATCGTGTTTCTGCATCTCATGATTTGTTGGCGAAGATCTTCGTCCTGAGTGCTTGGACTCGTGATCTGAGGTCTGCGGAGCTGATCCGGTCTCTCTTCCTGCTATCATTTTAGTTTTAATTTATTAATGCAATTATTTACTTTTATATTTTTAGTTAGTAAGGTCCTCCCTCAATTGTTCTAGGATTTGGTCGTGGAGTGTTGCAGAGTCTTTAATGAGTCTGGCTACTTAGTATTTACTGAACTTTAGTTTAGCTAGTCTCCGATTCACCCGTTGGCTCAGCTGCCTGAAGGAGTTTGGACAGGTAGAGTGGTGATGAATGTTAAAGGGCTTCGAGCATATGCATTCTACCATAGTTCCCTCAAAAAATATCCTTCCTCCTAGTACTTGAATCGACTTTCTCCAGTCTTTGTTGAAGGTCTTTAATAGACTCATCTTGTTCTTCTCTATAGAGCGGTTTCCGCGGAGTTGTAGATACGTGATCATCCTGCTCTACTTATACAAGCTTTCGCTTACACATATTTCATTCCAAAGACCTTCACTTACGTACATTACTCTACCGATTTCTTTATCGATCCTAGTTAAGTTATGGCTTACTGGGAATATTGTCTCCAGCAGTGCTTGGCTGGTGGTCAGTGGCCAGTGGAGGAGCTTTTTGGTGACTCGGTGATGGGATTTGATCCAGAGGCTCTTATCGAGCATTTTACTCCCAAGTAGAGAGGTTAAGTAAAAATCTATCCAGGTTCTTACATATACATCTCCGATGATTTTCCCCTTG
>JAGYYO010000074.1:0-16060 GCA_021441625.1 Diophrys sp. 3 WChen-2021
AACAGACCGTGCAATTGACCGTGCAGGAAAAGATTCTAATTAAATTCGTGTATGATGAATTCCTTTAACCTTTAACCTTTAATATCTTATAAATAAGCATTATCTCTAGACTCTAGTTCATTGTTAACAGAGAATTTCTTTCTGCTTGATTTAAATAATCCCAAACTTCTATTACTAGAAGAATCTTTATTGGAGGTTGTTCCTTGTTATTGATTACACATCCATCTAAATTTTTAAGGAGTTCTAATATAATGTTATTTTCTATTTAAACCTATTCCTGTTATTCACTTTCCATTTTTCTTCTTCTAAGGCAGATCACATTCCTCTGTTGAAAAGCTTGTACATGGTTCTGGCAGAGAGAGATTTTTTAGGTTTTTGATTTGGGAACCACCTAGTTTGGCCCGCTAATCAATTGCGGGATTGGCATGCTAGTTCAATATCATGGGCGTTACCAGATGAAGCTGCTTACACACAGTTCGATTACAAATCATCTACATCAACAACGTTCAACCCACCTATCCATCTCTAGATGTCTCTTCATGTTAAACAACCAACAATGAACCATAAGTGGACATCTCTTTCAATAGTTTGTTTGCGCTACACTCAGTCTAAATCAACTACTCATTTTTTTCCTTCTTGCTCATTACTAATCATGAATAATGTACATAGTCTCACCTAATTCTGTATGCATTCATTATGTGTACA
The DNA here is from genome assembly GCA_021441625.1 of Diophrys sp. 3 WChen-2021. Lineage (NCBI taxonomy): Eukaryota > Ciliophora > Spirotrichea > Euplotida > Uronychiidae > Diophrys > Diophrys sp. 3 WChen-2021. The sequence continues at coordinate 706 of JAGYYO010000074.1, forward strand.
TTCTCTTTTCATACTCCGACAGTTGAGTCATTCTCTAAGAACTTTATTAAGAGCGAAAAACATATAATAATTTGTTGAACCCACTAGAAAAGAATGTGCTGTTTAGTCCATCTACCTTTCAGTAAATAATCCATCATCTAGCAATGATTACTTTGGTTTTGAATTTCCAACGAGTAGCACCCATTCCTATAAGAGTGTATTTATCAAACCATAATCTATAACCTTCTTAGTAGGAATTAGATCAAGCCTCTTACCATCTCTCCTTTTGATCTATTAATAAATCAGCCACAAGGGATATAATCCCTTAGACATCGATCTCCTCCAAATCCCTGCATCATTAAAATATAAGTTTCTTCCAAGATCTAAACTATTTCTTTGAATGTGTTGATTTAATCTCACCTTCACTACTAAACAAGAGGATGCTAATATATCAGATAACTTTAATAATATGAATATGGAGACTGATGCTAAAGTGTGATTCATCTGTTGTGGCTATATAGTACCAGTGGTTACATGTCTAATAGATCTCACAGTATTACTTTATTGGAACAAGAGAGAATCAGTGAGAAAAAGAAGCAGGGTTTTAAGGATTTGATTTAAAGATTAAATATAAAGAAAGGGTGAGTTAAACATAATTAGAAGACAGGAGGTAAATCTGGAGATAAGAAATATTTGGGACTACAAGGATGCCGAATAAAAATATTAAGTTTGCAATATGGAACGTCTTCCTCTACTTGGGAAACTATTAAATATATATTTAATTATCTAATTAAAGAGGAAGTCGATTCTTTTAAAGAAAATGCATTTAATTATGCAATAATGGCGGTCTTTACCGCTCTTTGTATGACATTGATAAGGTAAGAATATCTGCCAGATTATATCTGTCCTTTCTCCCCCACTTACTTCTGACAACCTCACCTCAAACGATGATCACACAAGCGAGTCCAAGAGGACTCAAGCAGATCTCATTTGAATCCTAAAGTTAAGAGTCAAGATAACCTCTTAAGCAAGAACACTACTCGACTGAACATCAATCAAAAGACACTAATTGAAGTCAGTCTAGAACAAATAGCAAAGACAACGATTAGCCACATCCAGTAGCTATTATTGGAGATGAAGATGATACCATCTTCAGTGAATCAGATCTTTAAATCATTGAATGAGAAGAAGACCTCATCTGAGAGTCACGCATTCTTGGAGTCAATGAAAAGACTTGTGGTATTTCTGGAGCCATTACCTGTGTGACTAATACTCTTGATAAGATGTACTTGTAGAGTGGATATCCAAACAGATGGTTTAAAGAGAAGACATTCACTTAAGATTCCAGATTAGATCTGCCTTGATATATATTGAAATCTGAAATCTGAAAGAGGAAGTCGGTATTTGAGGAGAAGGCCACTTCTGAAAGTCTTGGGCAAGTTTTTTGGAGGACGTTACAGACATCTAGCTCTGCCAACAGGGACTTCTATCCTTTATCGAGAACTTCTTTTTAATGTAACAAGGCAAGAAGTTCTATTGGAAGAACCCAATCACCTAATGACAACTCCCTTATCGATCCCATTATATTTCCTAGATATGTCTGGATAATTCTCTTAATTAAAAATGAAAAGACTTATAAAAGAGATAAGACTCACAATTAACTTTTAACTTAAAAGGATGAAACTTTCAATCTTGTTTCAATTAAGGATGATATATCTGAGTCTATCTAAGATTGAATCTAAGATTATCCATTTAAGTTATATTGAGTCTGAATTATAAATGACGAGGTGGTCTGTTAGAACAATCCTTCTCCCATATTAATGGGTCCAAAAGAGTAAACAACAGGGGCTATATGTCAATTGTATTAATTATCTAAGGTTAAATAATTCTTTTTACTAGCATGAACTCTCCGATTTGTCATGTAATAATCTATTCCCGATCTGAAGAAGATTTATAAAAGTTTAGCTGATCAAAGAATTCAATATTCTCCATTTGGTAACATCATTTCAGAACTGGTTTTAATCCTCTTCTTAAGCATATGAACTATACAATTAATCAAATCAAGGTCTGGTCAACAACAATGATTGATCACATCACTCACCTAAGTCAGAACTTATTTACGAACAATGGCTGATGCATTGATGTCAAGATTAGATCTTTGAAAGATGAGAGCAGTGAAAGGAGAGGGAATAGCTAGTGTTAATATAGATAGAGTATATGGGTAAATACAATTACTTTTAATCCTAATAAGTTGTACAGATTGAATGTATAGTTTAAGGAATCTTAATTCAAATAGAGAATGTGATCTCCCCATTAGATTTAAAAAGTATTATTCTAAGGCATTAATATGGAAGACAGATCCTAAAGTTTTATATTTAAATAGAAGTCGCTCTATTTTCTAATGGTAAACAATGAACTAGGTTTAAGGAGGCATTTGATTAAATCTTGTATTCCCATTAGAATTATGATTTAGAAAGAGGTGTCAATGTAGGGATTCCAATCAGAACTTGTATTAGCCAATAGTGTCATTCTTTAAGAAGAATAAGTATAAATATATTCAAATATGAAGAAAGACAGTATCAACATCTTTCTAATTTAAAGATGTCCTCAGAGAGGTTGAGTCGATATTAATCAGTGTGTAAGTCCTTAACCTATCAAGACGTTCATCGGTATCGATATCACTTGCACCTAAAGCAATAAAACCATCATTGTTATACATATAAGTGGGTTTAGGCAAACCCATGTGTTTGTTAGATAAAGAACGACGACTATAAGGGTTAGGTTCCTATCGGGGGGTCTCACAGTCGACCCTGGCAGATAACTAAAGGTCCTGCCCTTCGAAATTCCCCTCCAAAGCCACCATCATTATCAATTAAACAAATTGTTTAATGAATAATGTTCATTCACTTCTGAACCTGAAGAAGTCCTCAGCTTATATTTTTTAAATTTAGTAATTGTCGCAGATGGATATGGACTTTAATAAAGATAACTAGTTTAGATTACAACTCTATCAAATCATCTCATTGAAATAACTATTTCTAAATCTAAGTTGTACTCCCAAATCTTATTCTTTTAGAAATACTTGCATAAAACAATCTAGTTACAAGAATAAGAAGTCTCAAACCTAGAATAACTCTGATTCAAATGACACTGTTGCTAAATATAAACAGTTAAAAACAAGAATAAGAATAGAAATACCTTCTATAAGCAATCATTACCCTCTCCAGCAATACATGAATCCTTTCTGCTATAAGAAGACAATTAATAGTTAGAGAAGTGTCATGCTATTATAATATACAGTAAAGGGATATAGATAATCAAGAGAGCAATAAAGAACATGGAAGATAGAAGGTAGGTGAGATGATCATGTTGATGATTGATAAAGATGGAAAGTTAGTGATTGGGATTTATGTAGAGAAGTAGGCATTTTTAGTTTAACGTTGATTACATTTGTCTGGTCAGTTGCAGGACTCAATTGGAGAGAATTCCTCGTTTAGATCTAGGAGAGAGAGATTAGGAGATGGGACAATGGAAGTTGAACAGACAGGATCTTACTTTAGAGTACTAGATTGACATGATAGAAGTGGATGGTTTATTGCTAATTTACTATTTCTTTGTATTATCATCTTAATCAAGAGGTGATTAAGTTAAAATCAATATAAGCCTTACTGAGATAAATAATCCACATCTGTCTGTAAGTCATTTGCATTCCTTAATATTAATTATGAATAGTTTGAACAAGACGATACGTATTTGGACATTCTTTATGCCATGAGAATGAGATATATATTATGAGCCATGCTCAAAGTATCACAATGAAAGAAACCCAATTGAGATGTTTTATCAATCTCCAATTGAAACTGATTGATCTGGTAATCAGAGTTTACTTGACCCACTCAGACTCGACTGGGTGTGAATGAGTTAATTAGATCCCTTATGAGATTCAATAATCATTAGATGACAAACAATGGGATTCATAAGAAATTGATCCTCCTAAAGAAGTGAGTTTGGATCTTCATGACAGAGTCTTGGTCCGTTAAGAAGAAGAAGTAAGTCTCTTCATAAAGTAAAGGAGACACTTAGTTAGCTAGGCCCCTACCTGGATCTACTAGCATAGAAGCTTCATATGAATAGAAGAAGAAGTTAAACCATTAAAATACTCACTATTCCCAAACCCATCATCACTGAAAGATAAATGCAAGCTAAATAATTTACAAAATGATTAAAGTAGAATATCTGTTGGAGTGATAACTCCAATTCAGTCTAATAAAACTAATTATACATATCAACCTAAGAGAGGGATTGTTTCAAATAATTAATACCCTTATATAAACAACGATGAACACTCACTAGATGGATCAGCTGTTATATAAGCAGAATACTTAGAACAATTAAGAAATGCATTAGAGTAATGGATGAAGACTAGTGTAGAATTAATAAAAGAAAGGATGTGATATAAATTAGACTTCTAGATGATACTAAGACAAGTTCTTCATTATCAAAATGAGTTATAAAGCTATTGACTGTTGATTGATATCTCACCAGTCCAATCAATTAAAGAAACTAAAAACTAATCGCAATCATCAGCATAATAACAAACTAACCATCAATAGATGTCCCTCTAAATAGGAAGTTCCTATAATTTACACCATAGCAGTCACAATCAGTCTAACCATCGTCATGAACACATCCCAATCTAAAAACATAACCAAGACCATTTCCACAGCTGAAAGTAGAATTAACCCATTACTAAGAATGACAATCACTATTCCATATCTACTATCCCAATACACCTCATAAGTAAAACATAAGAGTATATAAACTATGAGTCTATTAATCATGAAGGGAGGGAGCTTCTTCGAATAAGGGGAAATAGAGAACGTCTTAGAGGATTACTCTGGGATAGCTTTAGTTTCTTTTTCTTTGTGAAGGTGTTGGAGGAGGATAGGAAGAGGGGAAGAGTGAGGAGGGTGAGGAGAGGTTTAAGAGAAGGTGTTCTTTTACTTTGAGAGTTAAGGGAGGTGAGTGGGTTATGGGTTTATTAGGGGAGGAGAGTGATGAGAGGGGGAAGGCTTCTATAGGGAGTAAAGAGTTTGGGACAGCAGAAGAAGAGATCTTTTACTTTATAGTTAAGACTCAGTCTGAATGAGTGGTGCTGATTTTTAACTGGTATTGATATTATCACTGCTCTTAAATACTAGAGTGCTATTTAAACTGGAAATAACATCGATTCGCCTAATACCATCAATGAAGATTATTTCTGTACTCTTATGGATGAAACAGGTGAAATGAAAGAATATCTTAAACTGTTTACTGGCTAACGGCTCAAGAATGTCGTAGCAAAGATCAGAGATTATCATGCCTGTGAGATGACGACTGTCTTTTGCGCTTTTGAGAAGAGAAGATTGTTGCAGTCAGAGATGGCAATATTTAATTCAAAAGACAACTTACTAGATTAATTATTAGAATGACTTTACTTGAATATTAGTAAAATTAAATATTAATTTATCAATATCAGAATCGATGACGGAGATAGAAACACCTGGATCAGAAAGATCTCTAAGCTGTTAATTCCTCTCTCTAATGTATGAATGTATGCCATTGGAATCTTTCAATACATAATATATAGGCAAGACTGTAAAACTTGAATCCCTAGTAACTTCTAATCTCTCTCGCCAAATCTCTATTGCTTTTAATCATTTTGAAATGGATAGATCATTACCTCTAATAACCACTATACACAAGAATCTAGCGATTGATAGTCCCATCATATTTAATAATTGCATGTCTATCTTAATCAGCCATTCCATGATAAACGGCATCGTTCTTTTATATATTATATATTAAGAAGTATTGCTATGAGTCAGTATTTCAAATTAAATAATCTCATTGATATCTTTATTGGCAATGTAATAACTGGTAATAGAGGTTATTTAAATATAGATAATCAGAAAGGGCAAGTATAAGAGGATTATTCTCTTTAAAGGAATATCTAGCTTTAGATAGTCCTAATATATCTACTAACTCAATTCATTTATGCTCATCCAATAATCCTTAAAGAAATTGCTTGTTTCATAATCTATTGAAACCTGTATACTTTAACAAGATGTTATCTGAGCTCTCTCTTAAGAAATCTCACCTCAACTGCCCCCACTTCCTCACCAAAACTCTTTTCCAAGATCTTGTTTCTCTCCTCCACATCTCAACAAAAGAGAGAAACCCTTTCCCAACCTCAACCCTCCCCCTAGTATCTTTCCCTACTTATCTAAGTCCATCTCACCCCTCAGATCTCCTTCTAAACAAGAGCATAGATATCCTCACTTAAAACGACACCACTTAACCATCTGCCTCATCCTCCCTCCCTCTTTCCCCTCTTCTAAATTACTAGTCCCTTTCAATCTATAACAATACCTCATTAAATGAGCAATTTTCATCTATTATAGTCAATCCCATAACCTAATAGATTGATTCATAATATATATGTAATATTACAAAGACTAGAACACTTCCGATGCAGCAACTACTTCCTCTTAGTATGTGATAGGGGATTAATAGATATGTTAGATGTATTCCTACTTTAGTGGTGGAGTAGGGTGCGATATTGCATGGGAAGGGTTTAGATAGGAGTAATGTTATATTGTTGAAGGAACAGGGGAAGATTGGACTGAATATGGATGAGGAGGCATCGGTATGTTCTAATTATAGATCAGGTATGGATCTTAAATAAAGATTTATCTAATGGTCGAATTGATATTTAATACTGAAGCAGAAGTAGAAGGAGTAGAATGGGTTTGAGAAAGGATTATAAGAAAGAGTTAATTATAGCCCCATTCTAGTTGCAGTTTATCGATGTGTTAACTTTATTAACAGAAGGCATATAGGTGTCTAGGGTACTAAGCTAAAAAACACTTTAGACCCAAAGCAAATAATAAATAAACTATTATCCTTATCCATTGGTATACTGATTTAATTAATAAAGTTATAAATCAAAGCAGTATATGCCATTCAGTAGTCTCTGGGTAGTCAGATCCAGTTTAACATCTGGATCCTCCTGAGAAAACCCAGTACAAAATCCTTAAACTCTTTGTCTGGCCAGTCAGAACCTTCTTTTGAAGCACATTCTTTATCTCATTCTTCATATATTAACATAAGAGCTAGATCTATCCATCTGGAGTGCTAGACCTATCCCCTTTAGATCGATTCTCTTACCTGCTACAAAAATCAATAGGATACCCTCTCTACCCATCATCATTAAATATCTCTCATTTACTTGAGATATCATTCACAAATATCCTTACCAATCCCATCTATTTTATCACTCAACACTTCTATTTAATATAAGTTCTCTCTATCAACTATACTACTTAAGTATATTTAATATCTTCATCTATAGATAACTAACTACCTACTATTGATAGATCTTCTACTCTTTGAGCTAGTTCTAATAATGCATCACTGTCTCTTTCCTATCTTGTAGCCTTTCTAGGTACCCATTTTCCATCGATTAAGACCTTTCTTCTCTCTTGATGGTTGAATTACTTAGATATCTCGTTAACCTTTAATCCTACATTAGACTTAGATACTGATCTATCTTCTAGTTCATCAGCATGGTACTTGGATAATTTGAATAGTTATCTATCCACTTCCTCTTCTAAATGGATACTATTATTTAATATAACTAACTTGTATCATCCATTCTTCATTTGTTTTATTTGACTCTCTTAGTTATTACAATGATCTTTATGCTTTTAATTCAAGAGATCGTCTGCATATTAATTAATAGCCAATTCCTCTATCAGATTTTAAAGTTTGCTTATAAGATAGCTGTATATAACCACTATGAGCACTAAGTACACCCTGCTCTTCTCCAATCACATATCCTAATCTTCATCTCCTTTATTTCTATTAACCTTATTACTCCCTTGCTATCTTCCTCTATTCACCACAATATACCCAAGACACCTCCCTTTATCTACTTACTCAATCTATCTTGTTCAATTGACTACTATCGTTGCTTTAATATCTATTACTGTCCCAGTGTTATCTTCATTATCTGATGCTGTATCATAGCATAGATCTATTACATCTTCTTCATCTTCTACACAGTGTTCTTCGTTGGTAGATTCATCATCGTGTTCTGTATCGTTTCTATTTAGTGAATGGTGGTGGGTTCTCTTATGTGGTGTTGGTGATTCGATGGCAAGGGGTGTGGGGTGCATCTGTCTTTTATTACTTATGTGATAGCAAGGGGATGTTTGAGAGGGTTAATATATGGGTTATGCGATACTTCATTGCGTGGTGTGGAGATTTTATTCTTATTACGATTACTTAGAGGGGAAGGGAAGGGATGATATAGTTGTTTTGGACTGGGTATGGATTTAGTATCGGAGCTTTCTCAATTATATATTGTGGGGGACTTTTAGATTCTGCTTTTGCTTTTCATTCATCTACTGTCATGTTAAGAATTTTTCCAATGGCTATTTTCATAAGCTGATGACTCATTCCTCTCTCTTATTCTTCAATCAATGTCTGTTCTTCTTTTCTTACTTTCTCATACTTCCTCTTTTGTTTCTCCACTTTAAATTTCAGCTGTATACTTAGTAGGATTAGCTCTCTAGGGATCATCTAGTTCCCCCAGAATTGAAGTAAGTATCTGAGTACAATCTTCAGTTTTTCCTATTAGTCTTTCTGTTCTATCCACTTTCTGACAGATTGTGTCATTGTTTCATTGTCCTCATCCATATCTAACCCATCACTTTCCTCTCCTTCTCCCTCCTAGGCTTTCTTGTATGTTATAATATCTATCTTTGTGTTCTGTTCCAGTAGATCTAGAAGCTCCCTAGTCTATATATCAATTCCAATCATTCTTTCAACTATTATCTTATATTATTATCTTCTTGATCCTAGAGAATTGTATTCCTCTACAATTTCCTTCTTTTGTAGTCCTACCGATTGAAGTCCCTCCTCTATTCTCTATCCATATCAATGCCTTATCATTCCACAGTATCTTAATTATCAGTTTAACCCATATGATATTCAGAAATTGAATTATAGTTTAGCACTCTCTCCCCTCTAGAAGTCCCGCACTGCATATTATCCTTTGATCTATCCACATAGTAACTCCTCTAACTGTCATCTCTATGTATTTGAATACTCTTGGGTGATGGTTCCCTCCAATTGTTGCTAGTTTAATAGAGGCATCTGATCTGACCTCATGTACTTCTCTAGTTTATGGATCTTGTCTGTATCAGACACTTCCATTCCCTCATATCATCCAGTTGATATATTGGGTCAGTTGATGCTACTTCGTAGTTCCTTTGGGTTTCATCTGTATTGTCTCAATGAACATTATCTCCTGTTTTTAATGAGTTTAGTTATATTCATGGTCTGTACAAGAGGGCTGCTCCAGAGTATATTTATATAATCATGTGGATGTTTCTTTCAAGGCTACTACTCCATTGCTCTCTTTCTTTGACTATGTGGTAGAGTTCTCCTGATTTGTATCATACATGACATTCTTGGATTGGTTCTAGTGTCACGGCAATCTCAATGAGGATGAGATTGAACTTTCATATGTTCCATTTGTTGTCACTAATCATATGGATATTGATGGTCTGTAAGTTAAATAGGCAATTGAGAATGTTCCTTTTGTTCCTTCTATTCCAGGAACAATCACCTACTCTATGACTATCTTAGATACTCTAATTCCATCTAAGATCTCCAATGATCTCCTTATGACCCCTATTTCCAATTTAGAATGTAATAGGTTCCAATCTATTCATTAAGTTGCTAATCATCATATCTATATTCTATTCCCTCTAGTAATCCCCTTGTCAATATAAATCTCTTTATTAATCCCTTACAACCTTCTCATCCATATTCATGTCTGCTCCCACTACCAAGAATGGCTTACCTGTGATCATCCTCTCCACTACCTCCACTCCTTCTTTATTCTTAGAATTATGATATGCATTGAGGAGGTTTATGTTGTTATCTGTTCCTTTCCTCTTTATTACTGTTATTAGATGAGTGTTTCCTATTATTATTATTACTTGGTTGTCTCAGTCATGAATGATTAGTGTAATTAGTCTTTCTTTGTGGCATGGTCTGGTTTTATGTTGTGGATTGTCTTTGTGTAACTGGATGTTTGGTGTTTTGTGGTATGTGGCTTGAAGCATTGCAGCATTTGGGTTTATGAGGAGAGGTATTTACTAATGGGTTTACTGTTAGTATGTTGTGGATTGATCTCACATTGAAAGATAATAACTAGAGGCTCTCTTCCTCTTTGTTGTTTTTTCTTTCGAGCTTTAAAGATCGTTGATCATATTCATTCAATATAGATTTATTAAAATGTAAATTAACTATGAGGAATATGAGTCTCATCTATTTATGACCATGAGATAGTCACTTCTCTTGATTTCAATCATAGAGGTTTCTCCTTCTTCTTCTTGGTGTAATATGGTTCTCATTATGATCAGGTTATCCTTCCATGATTAGGGAACCTTGATGTTGAATGTATGGGTCTGATCATGCTTGGCATTTAGTTTAATCAATTTTGATTTATCCAGCTTTATCAGTTAAGATGATAGGGTGATTGAGGAGGGTTCTCTCATCTGTTTTTACTTCCTCATTTTTTTCATCTGCTGTCATCCTTTCATTCTCTTTGCTTTCTATTGTCTTCTGAGTTCGGAGAATGCATTCATCGTTCTTTCTTAAATGTCCGCGGACACTCTGCGATGATTCTTTCTTTCTTCCAGAGCCACTCCAGACTTTCTTCTCTTGTTGCACATTCTTGATGGTGTCTGGATTATTCCATTGGTGGCATATCTCCGCTAATGTTTAGTGGATTGGTTAGGAGATGTCTGACCTCTGTGCTTTCCTTAGTGTTCCTTCCTCTTGTATTCATAGCTTACCATGTGTCTCAATTGAGACTGACACTATCATGTTTATTATTGCTGCCCCTTTCGCTCCCTGTATCCATAATTTTTTGCTTTTTAATTAATCTGTTTGACTGTAAACTCAATTAGCAATTTACTTGAAGATTACATATAAAATATTTGATGAATATAATCTAAACTATACTATCATTTTTATCCAAGTATTGATATGTTTCCTGCTTGAGTAAAGGGCAATGACACCTGCCAAAGTTGTTAGTAAAATATCATTTTGAGACTTGAGGTTCAATTCAATTAATCATAAAATCATTGACTGCATCATTCTTTTGTCTCCTCTTTCTAAGTTCCATATGTCCTAAGCTCATATCTAACTGTTATTTTATCAGATTCGTTCTGACTCTTGAATCTCAATTTAATCTCTTTAATATCCCTTTCAATTTCTGACAGCTGGTCCTCATTCACTTTTCCATTTAGCATGCTCATCTGTTGATAATGCTTATCCATCCCTTTCCTATGTCTCTTTCTATGTTCTCTTGATGGAAACTCTGTTTATGTTGCTCTTGATAGTCCTGATGAGAGATCAATCTTCAGTTTCGATCTATGTGATCTCTTTGGTCTTCATGTCATAGAAGGTTCTAGAAGACTATGGTTTGGACTCAGATCTCTTTGGTGGAGTTTAATCTTTAACTACATTTGCAATGAGAGATGTAGGGGTTGCTTACTATTGAATATTTATGATGATGACTATCTCAGTTTGGGTGGAGGGGATAATATCTGTCTGAGAAGATAGGGAGAGACATTGAAAGGGTCTGGGGAGGGTCCAAGGTCAGAGAGAATATGTTCTTACTACTGCGGATTGGATGTCATGGGTTGAAAGTCTTTGTCTCCAATACACTTGGGAGGATGATACTCATTGATCATTTTCAATGTTCCTAGTAGAGGTCCTACTACATCTGATCAAACATTGCTAGACCCTTAGGCGTCACAATCTTTCTTGGAACAAGGCAAGCATCTCCTGTCCTTCTAATTGCTGAAGCTCCATCTGTATCTGGAAGGACCTCATCTAACCTTTCCTAGAGGGTTAGTTTTGATTTGGATGTATCATCTGCTTTTGACAGTTATGTTGATTGTTTTAAGCTACTTTGTGTATCGAGTCTTTCTTGAGGGCATATCTTCCTATAGTCTCCTTAGGGTCCATTTAAGAATGTCACATATCCAATCAAATCTTGGGTCTTGTTTGTCATGTCCTGCGATGACCCCAGTGTCTCGTTCTACTTCAACTGGGAATTATAGATTGGACATCAGATCAATGAGTATTGAGTCTTAGCCAAGATCTTAAATAGCTCCAACATACGAGGCTCTATAGGCAGTGTCTCATTGGAAATCTCACCCTTCTATAGAATTGACTGTGATCTGGAGTAGTGGAATAACTCTTATTTCTTAAAGAAGCGCATGCAATAATACCTGAACTTGAGTTATCTATTTATAAGGGTGGCATTTCAGTTCTTTAGATTAAGCATGGATTTGTCAAGGAACTCCTTAGAGGAAACATCTACTGTGTCTTCAAGAGTGTGTTATAGTGTTCCAGTTAGATTTGTGTAGGTTGCATGTCAGGCTTAATTAAATAATATCTATTCAATGACATCTTCTCTCATTAATCACTCACATACTAAGAGTACACCTTCCAGATAAAGTCTGCCTTGAAGCATTCTGACTTAAATTAGTCAAAACTCTCAATAATTCTTAGTTTTACTCATTCGATCCTCCTCTTAACTTTGTTGTCTCCCCTAATGATCTTAGTCATCTCCTCAGATGCATTTTCCTTGATCATTCTCAGTCTACAATTCTCTGATTATTGATGGGGATTGCATAACTTATGACCATAGGATATAGCATATTCAATGTCTCTCTTCTGGTATTGTCCCCAAGTCCAAGTTCAACTTTTGCTACTCTGTCAAACCATTTTATTACATCCACTTCTGTAACCATTCCTCCTTGGATGAGTCCAGTTGTATGTTACCCCGCAGTCAAGGTAGATGTTCCCGTATAGCTTTCTAAATGGCCCATTCATCCCTGTCTTCCTCAGATCTAGTCTGACCTGATTCACCTTCCTTCTCAGGTCTGCTCTCAATGTTTAATAATAAATGAACGAAGGTTGAAAGTCTGTTTCAAGCATTAAGTAAGAGTAAAAAGATACAGATAGGTTATCTGACTACTTGCATGAGAAGATTACATCAATTAGTAACATTGAGATTAGTAGTAATTGCCAAGAGGACAATTTCTATTTCTTTAACTTTGAATTGAAAAGTTTAGATAGTTTGATATCTAAAAGGCATTCCCCCAAACTGAGACAGCAGAAGGGCCAATAAGAGTTAACGCGGAATGTGATAACTTCTAAGATACTTTGACTCAAGATTGTGAAATAGATTAAATCAATCTCAATGGTAATGCATCAGTCATTATGGTTGAAATGAAAGACTTTATAAAGAAATTAACTATATTAAGCATTTAATAAACACTAGCTGAGCTAGGTTAATCGATTATTATAGAGAGGTCTGCTCGAATTTCTTTAAGTTTGTTGGACTTCCACATCCTAATATGAACTCCAAGGTATTTCGCTCTCTTCGAAAATCTGATTCCACACAACTTCTCTGTCTTTTTAACATTACTGATCAAGCAGGATTGTTGTTAAGCTATCAGTACCTCCAGTGCTTTTTTACCTTGTTTATGAGGGTCTCCATATTTTTCTATGAATTTGCTTTAAGCATTAGATCATCAGCATAGAGGAGTAGTCAGCAAAAAAAATTCATGGAATTAATCAAAGATGATAATTAAATTATTGCATTAGAATAAACACATGCTCTAGCCATGACTTCGGATCTTCGTGGCCGAGTCGTGAGCTGTTGAGGAGCAGAGGTAAGTTCCATCGTATAACCAATGTAGGTAACTCGCTTCACAGACCCCTGACGGGGTCTATCTATCCCATCTCATCTTCCGTCAGATATTCTCTGAGGATCCCATCGAGGTAGAGGTTGAATAACAGGATAGATAAACTCCTCCCTGGAGAACGCCTCTATTATATTCCAGCTTTACAAGATCAATCTACATTCGGGTGTCAAAGTAGACTTCTCTGAGTACCTAGATTATCGCATTACAAATTCCATTACCTAACTCACTACTAGCCTATCTTATGAGTGATTCCAGATGCTTCATAAGCACTTTCCTGTTAATTGTGCCAAACGCTTTGGTAATGTCTAAGGTACAAATGTATAATTATGTTTTGCCTAGAATTGATGTTAAGTCAATTTTTGTTTGGATGATTTGACTTTGTCTATTATTTGAGGAAATCTAATTGGGTTACGGAGAATATCATTTAGATAAGAGAAGAATTTAATTCTTGTATTCTTTGATGGCATATTTAAGTTTCTTACACGGAGCTTAGCACTGCTTGTGTACTGCCATCTTGAATTGTTCTTAATCTGATTTATCTCTAAGTGCTGTCTTTAAATACACAGCAAAGAGTATAGGGCTCAGCTTTCCTTCTTGAACCATCCTAATGAGAGATATATCTTTAAGTCATGAAGTGAAATGATAAAGTCTTTTAATTAAACCGATTAACTAAGTAGAATTCTATTTTAAAAAAAATTAAGGAAGACTATTACAATAGGAATAGTAATGACGATGCTTCATATTATCTTTAATTTAAATATTTTATACTTCCATTTTACATTTATAAATATAGTTAGGGCTCTCCAAAGGATGATCACAGACTGTCCTTAAATACTGAACTTTGAAAATAATTAAATATTAAATGTCATAGTTTTTCTATATTAACAACCTTCCCCATCTTAAGTATTTACCATTATCATCCAGTACAATAAAATCCTCAATAGATTTAAAAGTACTAGAATCAAAGTTAACTGAATCATTGGATCCTGAATTAAAGTGCTAAGCACTTGGCTTGCCTACTTCTCTTTCACAGAAGTACAATCAATTTGAATTATTGAGAGTCGAATTAATTAAAAGGCATCTGGAACAAGATTGCTTATCCTATTGAATATACTAAGACAGTCTTGTATCCAGAATATACAAGAGTGTTTAATTTTTAAGAGAATGTTCATGAGTCTGTTGCTCAGACTCACTAATCCTCTGGCCTTTACTGCTTTATGATACACGATTTAGGCATACGAAACCTCTTCTTGCTCTAATTCTCAGATACTCTCTTAAAGTAAGAATAATGAATGCATTGTTTATTCAATGCTTGCAGTACTTTTCTGATTTTTGATTGCGTACATACTCCATTGATTTTCCTTATTCTTAGATACAGGCAATGCTTGGAGCTATCTAACGCACAATCTCTTTAATTCTAGCGTACTATCGGTCTTTAATCTATATAGTAAAAGAGATGCCCATATATCAATCATTGTTGATTATCCAACATGAATGGGGCATCTCTAATATCCTGATGGGTTCGACCACGT